>JABFQD010001619.1:0-17683 GCA_022817045.1 Psix sp. ZL-2020 | reverse complement strand
TATAAAGAAAATATATATACGGAAAATATATATATGAAACATAGAAAATTATCATTACTATGCTTGGATTTTTAATTATATGAAGATTTTACTTATTTTGGATACATGAAATCATCGTAACTTATAATGTGAATATCTTTATCAATATTTGCTATTTTTTCTTAAAAAAGAAATATGATCTTCGTCCTTGTTAGTCGAATAACTTAGATTCTAATTTGCATTGCCAAAAATATTTATGTCTACCCTCGCTTTCATTCAAGAATTTTAATTGGAAAATCTTTTCAGTTAATCATTACTAAGGTGATCTTAATATATACTTTCAACATTTATATTGATTATACATTAGTCATTGCAATAACTGACTTATAAATTTATTTTTTTTCTTTTTCATGTGATAAATTTTGTAGAAAACTTCAATAATTTTAAAGTTTCTATAAAGATCGCATATTTTATTCTGCATGAAATACCTTTATATAGACATAAAGCTTATATATACACTTTCATCTATTCATCTTACAAAGCAAGCTTGAGGCAAGAATAAACACATGTATTTGGTCCACTGCGACCGAGCAGTAACGGCTCTAACCAAAAGAATTAGATCATATTTTTAAAACACTTTTCAACGATACTATAATCTATAAATATATATACATGTTTTGTGATATATGAACAAATCCGCTTATTCATTATTGCACAAGTTGATATATAGTTATCAATTTAATGTTATACGAAAATATATAGTCTGATATACACCTATATAAAATACATTTTAAATGACAATGAAAATATAGTTAGCAAATAGAAGATCTCTAAAAATATAGTCTACTAATTCTTTAATCAATTTATAAATAACTTATGAACATATAATATCTATCACAATAATAATTACAATTTAACACTACTTTATCTTATTTATTCAAATTATAGAAAGCTTGAGAAATAGAAATATCTCAATTAAAGTTAATATATTTTTTTTATTTTCAGACAACTTTTCAACAAACAACTGTTGGCAGTATGACAAAAGTTAGTAACAAAAATTTTATCGATATTTGCCTACATTTAACACATATTTTATTCTCACATCACTTACCTATTATATTCACACATTTCACATGAGATTATTAATTGCACCCTAGTTGAGTATAAGCAACAACTATTAGAACTCTTTCACCTCTTACAGAATCATCGATGAAACATAAATACTGAGCTGAAAAATTGTTAGATATAATCTTGAAGATAACATTTCAAATGAATTTCACATTAGTCATATTTAAAATGAGCTAATTTTGATACAGCTTGCCGTTAATTCATACATCAAATGATTTTGTTTGAACAGGCAATAAAATAAAAATTTACTAGCATTGTAACTCAAGGAGTTTTCTTACAGTGCAAAGAAGTGTAGTCACACGAAATATTTCAACTTATTTAAAAAAAAAATATATATATATAAAACAAAACATTGCGATAAATTTTTAGCAAGTATGCTAATCATTGGAAAAATTAAAACTTTAAAAAGTAACCCCAATGTTTGAAAATTATCAAAATAATGTGAGACGTTATCAGGTCATTTGCACGCGATCAATGTCTCGTTTTATATAGCGTCTTCGACGAAACGTCACGTTTAAATTTAGATTTACTGTCATTTTATATATAATTTATAGGTACGCTCTGACTATTAAGTGAACTTTTCCAAGGGTATCGACTTCGTACACGCGAACAAATTATGGGGTGTCATTACATTGCTAAATGAGATTTATATTTCTGTACATTACGAAAGTTTGAAGGATAAAAAATCTCTCAACTTGATAGATGCG
Source organism: Psix sp. ZL-2020 (assembly GCA_022817045.1). NCBI lineage: Eukaryota > Metazoa > Arthropoda > Insecta > Hymenoptera > Scelionidae > Psix > Psix sp. ZL-2020. The sequence continues at coordinate 15,869 of JABFQD010001619.1, read as the reverse complement.
AATAATTGAATGAAATTGTTCGGAATTCTTATGATAAGAATGATGTTTATATCTTAACTCTAACTTAAATTATTTGCATTTAATAATGTATGTAAAAATTATTTTTTTATCGCGTAATAAATGTAAAATTTTATTTTATTACGTGGCACTCATATATAGTAGATTTGTCAAAATATAATAACAGATTAATATCATCTGACATAAGAAACGATTCAGTACGAAATTTTAACACAAAATAAATGATAATGTATTCAACAGGAAGTATGACTAGAATAAAACATCATTTTTAATTAGTGATAGGAGGCCTGTCATAAAATTCACGTTATATTCATGACAGACGTTTGTTTCGATGAATAAACTGCATTGCATGATGCAATAGATAATTCTGTATGACGTACCACGATTTACTTGCATCCCACACTTCTAGCTACGCGACCACTTTTCTAAGTTTCTAATTGGCTAAACGTACAACACACATAAATTTGAACTCGCGATGCTCAGAATGCATCGGCAACTACTAAATATTTTCTTCTAGAAAAAATTTCTCTTAATTAAAGTGTTGTTATTGAAATGTGCAATAAATAGTTTTGATTATCGGATATCATTAATTAGAAACGAAATTTAATAATGAACACATTTAGCAAGTTACTTCTAATGTAATTATTTCAAAATCTTATTTTTATGCGTCATAGAAGATTACTCATCATTGCGATGTTAGCAAACTTTCTAAGACAGTAAATTTTAACAAAACTTTTATTCTTCATTTTTTTCCTCAAACAAATTTGTTGGAAATCTATGTAGATCAACGTTTGACATTTACTTTTAAAACGTTCATGACTTCATGGTATCTAAGTACAACTGTATACTATCATAAAAAATATAATAGATGGGGCAATTGATTGCAGTTACACAATATCAAAACAAAGAAACGCAAAATAGTGATGTTGAAAAAGCAGTTATGGTTTCTTAGATAGAGGCCATCGTGAAACGACTCGTTGACAAACATGTCTTGAGGCAAGTTGAGTCGGTCCCCATTCAGATTGTTTGGCATAAATAATGACCGACGCCATAGAGCGAATATCTCGTTTGACAACTCCCGCAAATTGAAGTTCGTCTCAAAATACGACGCTAGTCGCGTCTCCTTTGTTCCCCAGACCGAGCAGCGATTCATTCATAAATATCTCAAAACGGCTTAATTTCGCGGAGCTGTAGGCGAATAAAATCTTGAGTCGGTGAAAAACGCAGACAGATGCCGGGAAGGAGAGAAGATACGACACGGTCATGACCCACGGCCTCCCTCTCGGGTCACCGCCGTTGCGCCCGAACGCGGAGCAACAAGGAAAGTGATATCAGCAAAGACATTTATAATAACTTCTGTAAATATCGCCGTTCCGTTCTCAGGCATTTTGCGATTTACGGTAGCTCGTCTTGGCATGTTCCCTTTGCAAACTTACCGCGGCCTTCAGGGATTATGGGTGTGTTCATTCGATATCAATGCCAGGATCGTAACTAGTACTTCTTGGTCCTCTTCTTACTTTAATATTATACCTTTCTTAATCTGTTTCAATGATGTGTTAAAAGCGATCGTAATTTTTTCACTCAGCTTTAAAGCAGACGTTTGAATTATAATTATCCAAGCAATTGAATATTTTTTCGTGAAAGTAAAATTAATATGCGATAATCAGTGACAGTTTGAAATTCGATTGAATTTAAATCAGTGAGAACAATAAACTGTAATTTCAAAACTTGTTATTTTCAGCAAAAACATTATATTGCGAATGTCTAAACAAATTCGCCTTGGCATCTGCAAGATTCTTATGCCAAATTTATATCTGAAATATTTCTATTGATATGTTACATTGAATATGCCCGACATTTTCTTTCAATACTTTTCTTAGAAGCTAAAAGTTTTCATCTCTTTTTCTTCTCAGAAAATGAAACTTTTATAAATGATATTAAATATAGGAAAATTTCTGTGTATTCCTGTGGAATTTACTTTCTAAGAAGAAGTATATCTAAAAATTCATAATAACGCAAGATGTAATTATAAATGCAATGTTTTAATCTATGTACAAAGTATGATACATATAGCTTGAACGAAAACTATTTATGTACACGTATCTAACATCTTGTAATGTTTTTTGAATTTTATCTAATGTAAACTCATTTGAACACACATTTAGATCGTTCTGGCACATATCTAACCTTAAAGCTTACCCTTTAACTCATTTTTATTGTTGTATTTTCAATTACTTACAAAGTTATTTATCGGCTGTACTGATAAAACGTATTTATGAAACAATTAAGCTCAACTTAGCATAACATTAAGTATAATTGAATACTTATCTACGATCGATGCTCCCATAATGCTTACATATCTATAGTCATATTAATATACGTAAGTGCGATTATATGAATTTTAATGGCCAAATTTTGACCAATTTTCAAGAATAAATTCTTTTCAATTTAATCAGTTCATGAATTTATATCTCGTTATTTTTTACTAATACGATTATTTTGTAAATTTGACCGATATTATGTTAAATGGACCATTCAAATAATACTTTCTGAAATGGTTAGAATTGCTAATAATAATTAAATACTTTAAACGTATGATAATTTTTCTGTTCGTTGCATGCGTAGTTACGCAAAATTGCATTACAACATTATAAGAATATGTACCATTTCTAACATATTTTATGGCATTAGTTTACTCATAAAATAAATTTTATAGTTCCTGTACAATTTTTTTATTCTTAAATTTGTCTCTAACAATGAATAAATAAAATAGAAATATTTTGATTCTGAATCAGCAATAAAACAATTTTTTCACAAGGACCATTTTGGAGTCATCGAAAAAACTGCCTCTTATTATCAAACCGAAATCGAATTATTTATAAAATAAGTGGAATTAGTGATAAAAGAATCACAAAATGGCTTTCAGACAAGTTCACTTAAAGTCAATAAAACGTCAGTGTAAACGGTTTGAACGGCTTTAATGGCCGTTAAAATCGAGTTATTGTTTTCAAGCGCATCTCGTACACTATGGAAACCGAAAGCAGATAGAACGTCCCGGAACGCGCGGTTGACATTTAATCGCCATTTGAGATTTACGACGACCTGTAGCCCCATAGTCCGCAATCACAGTATGCTTGATATGAGCTCTCAACTGTCCGATCCACTTTTAGCAAACGTCACGTTAATGGGTTTGATGATCGATGGAAAAAAATTAAGACACAAATTAAAACGTTTTATGCGCTACCGCATATAAAATAGTTTATATAGAGTTACCGACCGCATGGTAAGAACTAATTTTAGTACACAAGATTTCGTCTGAAGAAGCGTGAAAAATCGATAACACAATGCACAATATAATGATGTTACGACCATTTTTTTCTAGGGCGAAGAAAAATTTATTACAGGTGTCATAATCGTCGTGATTATTGCAGGTACAACAACCCTTTTCAGACACTTTCAACCGCAACCTCGGGAAATACGATTCAATTGCCATAACTTTGAATTTATGGTTATTGTCCATGATTTTTGGTTTTTGCCTCCGGCGTCGTAAAATTATTATGTCGTTATTTCCGTTATGGCGGTGATTATTGCTTATATCATTTTAATCCGCAAGTAAGCCGTCAAAAAGTTTTTGAATTCATTTTCGCACAGATCGTTTAAAGTCTCAATTCGACAAAGTGACAAATCAAACAAGACGGAATTTTTGGTTTCTTTTTTTTAAATTTTAATGGCACGGAAAGACTGATTTGTGTTTAGTCCAAATGCTTCTTCTCACGAAGGGAGATATCGGTGGCGGCATGATTCGGACATTTACAATTCCCGGAAGATTTATTGCCGCTCTAGATATATCGAAATCCACTGGGGGAATGAACAAAGAGCAATTCCAAAGAGAGGGAGAGAGAGAGAGAAATAGATTGCGAGAGGTCGATTTGGCGGTTTTGCAAGAGGGATACCCACCCAGGCAAAGTTTCCTAATATTGCAGTCTCAACGGCGGGACTGCGTTCTGGTGTTAGAACCGAAGCCAGATATTAAACTTAATATACAGCAGCAATTAGGCGCAGACCTCTGTTTTTGTCCTCGTTGGTAGCATTACGCACAGGCTATGCCGAACATTGCTCGGCTGATGCGATGAAAAAAATCAATCTCCCTTTGAAATATAGGGCCTAATAACATTAAGATTCAATTATGATGTGCAATATCGTATATTATTAAAGTCATTCAGTGGAACAGATATTTAATCATATTATTGTTTTATTTTATAAAATATTATTATCATTATAAACACAAACGACATAAAAGTAAAAATATTTACATTTTCATTGCACAAATTATGCGAAAGAATTTTTAAAATAGGCAAGGATTAGAATAAACTGCTATATCAAACCCCCGTCGTCGAATAAAATCTAATGACTGCGACTTTTGAAATAACTAATAGATACTAATGAAGTATTATAAATCTTAATTGCAAGATTGTATGTTTAATTCCAATGACTAGAATTTATTATCAATCGAAAATTCGTGAATGCATAATTAACATCATTGACGAATGACTTTAATCAACGTTAGTTAAATTCCTTCTATCAATTTGAATTTATATACTCGAGGTAGTTTAGTCATAAACAAGGAACGTCAAATCATCCGACGTCAGTTTGAAATAGAGAAACTTCAGTTGGGACCGATTAGATTTCAAACGACTACTTTATAAACGTATCGCCGTATCAGAAACAGAAATAAAATGTATTAAGTACAACAGTTAAGTTAAATTCAATTGCGGTAACGACAGATTTAAAAATTGATTTTGCTTAAACAATAGTCAAATCTTTTGATCGGGCTTGCTTTGTAAACTCTGTTCATCAGTTTGAATTATTTTGAAAGTAAAAAACGGAGGATTTTGTCGGTCGAGCCGGCCCCACGAGCAGGACGAAATAGTCTCCCCTCGGGTTGCCTTGGCAACCAAGCTCGGTCCACCCTTACGAAACCACCCCCTTCGCACTCATCGAAAGCACCCTATCTACGTGCCGCTTGCACGCTACTGTGTACATGTGCACATGCACTTGCGTACACGCGCACAAGCTCAACCACGCTTCCCACATATATACATAGATACGTGTATATATAAATGTATATATGTATATATACACGTATAAGTCACAAGTGCACATTGGATGCTCACGTTCTCGTGAAATGACCCTGCTGTGAACGGCCATGTTGAATTCAATATCAGCATTCCCGGCATTCCGCGAGATTTTCCGCACGATTCTGAACGATACGCGGTTAATGTCAGCTCCAGTGTTCTCGAGAACATTACCCAAATGTGAGACTCTTGAGAGCAGACCATCTCAAACTGGTACATCCTTTTCACGTAAAGAAGTGCCTTTTCCTGTCTTTCTAACCAATGCACGTCAGCTTTGCCGATGTGTTCGTCCATTGCGATCATATTTATGGTTTTTTGTTTATTCTAAAAATCTTAGAAACTAAAATAGTGTATGATTAAATTTTGCTTTTTATATGATGAATAAAAGAACTTTTTGCTAATACTTTTAAATTGAAATCATAATTATTTATAACCGTCATTAATTAAGACCTCGAAATAAACTGCTAATTTCGATCAAGCCTCGAGACATAAATTGTTCATTTCATAATATTAATTCTTTAACGATTCGAACATTCGTCAGATATTTTTTTCATACTAAAACATGATGTTGAAAGTGATACGAGGAGATATACTGTAAATTTATCGTAATAATAATTAACCCTTTTGATATAGTCATATTCGTATGTTAATGACTTCCTGTTTGGGGCAATGAATTCCACTTGTACTGATAAAAATTTTAATCCAATTAAAATTATTCGATATGTAATTAATTATCTGTTAACGGTCAGTAGCCAATATTTGTATTAGCTTTGTGCAATAAAGCGAGCTTGCGCATGCAAAGACTTTTTTGAATTGAACCGGCGAACCGGTTTGCGTTATTTAGACTAAGATAAACTAAAGAAAATTAAGTAAAATGATACTATTCCATGCGCTACACGCAACGTTTGTACAGAAATATCGTAAAACATTGTCTAAAATGTATACGTAATTTGTCACGAAATATTATAAAAAATATTGCACAAAGGTAAAGAAATTATTTTTTGTTATGATAAATCATTTCCAATAGACTTATTAATTTATATTTTCCAGCAATATTCGACAGGCATAAAGTTTTTTTGTACCGTTTAGAGCCATAAAAGTCAAATATTTTCATAACGACCGGGTCAATGATATTCTAGCCACTACTATTTTGTGGTATTGTGTAAATATACCTGAACTAATGCGACAATTGCCGACGCAGTAAGAGATAGCAGCATAAACATCGTAAAAAAATTCAAGACTATTGGGTTTCAAACGTTAGAACCCTCATTTATGGTTGTGACTTTTTTTAGTGAAAGTTCGTTCGGCGGGGTACTCTTTATAAAGGGTTCGCGTGGCAGGCACTCGTTGACTTTTCCAACCGTGTTACACACTTTCTTTTTTGCTTCGTTTTTTTACCCTAGTCCACTTAACCCCTGTAATAAACTGGACATCAGAAATTACTCTTTTGTACAAGAGAAAGTCAAGGTAAAAAAAGAGAGAGTTAAGATTTGTTGCCACGATAGTTTTTTGAACGGTGTAACTAAATATTATTCGAATATGGACAAAACACATCCGCTTATTTTACCCGAAAAAGAAAATTTCTAGTTAGTTTTGAAGGACATAACCGATTCGGAAGTGTGGTAACCATAGATAGCTTTCTAGGTTTTCATTTTAATACACATTGTGATAAGATATTTTCTATAGGAAACAGTTAAGGATATATAAATTATTATTGTTAAGAATATATATATTTTTATATTTCAAATAACACGAAGAATCAAATTTATGTTTTCATATGCACTACTTTGCGATTAATTGTAAACTATACATTGTTGAATTTAGCTACTGTTATTTAAAGAATATAAAATTTTTATATTGGGTAAAATTATATTTTATTATATTTAACAAGTGATAATAATTAAAATGACTTTTGATAAAATTACGTAACGTTAGAATGAATAATTTTTTTTAATGAAAGGAATCACATATAAATTTAATTAAGTAGTATTAGTTAATTATCCAGGTAAGAAAAAGATAATGATTGCAATGATTAAATTTATCCTCTGGTGGGATTCCTATCAATACAAAGATATTTACGGAATTTGACGATACGTCGTTAAAGTTATTTCGTAAAAAAAATAATAAACATAAATTTGTTCACATATGCAAGAAATTGAAAATGGTTACATATTTCAATTCACACAGTTATAAAAGCTGAATTTTTCTACAAAGTAAAGTTACAATGTTCTAGAATATCTAAAAAAATTGCTGAAATAAACGTGGGATGTAATGTAGAATTTGCATATTTTATTCGCAGGTCCTAACGGTTGTCCCCGGCGCAGAGGTCGACAGACGTACACGCGATTCCAAACCCTAGAGTTAGAGAAAGAATTCCACTTCAACCAGTATCTAACGCGAAGACGGCGAATAGAGATCGCCCACGCGTTATGTTTGACAGAACGACAGATCAAGATCTGGTTTCAGAATCGGCGGATGAAGCGGAAGAAGGAGATACGGGCAGTGCAAGAAATCAACGAACAAGCGAGACGGGAGAAGGAAGAGCAAGACATGATGAAGAAGCAACAGGCTGAGAAGCAAGCAAAGACACAACAGGATCAGCAGAATATGCAGTACCAGCAGCACCACGTTGGCAGCTTAGACAAAGCGCAGAACGATCTTCTGAAAGCTGTTAGTAAGGTACCGACATAGGAACCGTTGCTAGATGTTGCTGCTACCTTTTTAGATAATGATAGTAAACGAGCGGTCCGCGGACCGCATATGCTCGACTACGTACTTATACCTAGCTGGCCATCGAGGAAGAAGCAGGTGATTGGGTGGCTCGGCTCGACTGATTATTAGAATGTATTTTGATGGAATTATAACGAAAGGATGTCGAATGAGCTAAGCACCTTCCTAATCTAGATTTAAGGACCCATGACGACACGGAAGACTGCGTACCCGCACATCCTCTGTCGGACACACTACCATGCTCTTTCCGTACTAGTGGAATCTGGCTGAATCGTGGCTGAGTTTTGATTTCAGTTCACCTCATCATTGTGATCTCAACGCCGCGCAAAAGATTGCCTAACTTTGTTCTTCGCGGACACCTTGGACTAGAGTAAGATGTGGTTGCAGATGCAACTTACGGGTTGGTCGATTTTGCGTTTAGAATTGTGGAACGGTGAACACGAGCTCCTTAAAAAGTCGATCGTCTATGTTAAAGTGTTAAAACTCAGTGACTTGTGAAGATACCATTTCGATCGAAAATATGAAGTTGTGTTACCACACGGTACTGTATTGTACGAATTTTGAAACTAACGATTTATGGGAAGAGTGGCATAGCACGTGATGGGCGATTTCGTGTCGTTTGCATTTTCAGTAAAGAAAGGGTGCTCTCTTGAACAATTTTAGCGAACCGCGCGGAAGAGTAATACTCGAATAAGACACTTTAAATTTGAAGTTCAAATTTTTGTTATTCATTAATTGACGGTAGATCGACGATAATAAAGTTGTGTCTAACGCAGTGCCATAGTTGAACTTAGTGACTTTTCATAATGATTCTTCTATTCTTCCGTGCGGACGTATCGAGTTGCCAATTACTATGCCATCAATAGATTATGAAGTAAAGACACTGGATGAAATGCCAAATAGCACAATAACGTGTTTTTATCTGATCGTCGATCCTTTTGAAGATTTACACAATAGTAAAATATCTTACAGCGGTAAACAGTGGCTACTTTTCCACATTAAATCGGCCATGTTAATTTATTCGTATGAATGTTATGTAGAATCTTGTATTACGTTTACAGTTACTGCGTAATAGACTTTATGTTAATGGACTTGTTCCATGGGAATGAGTAATTTCGTTTTAAGATTTAACGATCGGTATTGATTTAAGTTTATCGGATCATTGGTACCTTTATACTAACATTTGAAATGTTTTCTCGTAATTTTCAATTAGTTTATTATCAAGTTATCGCATTGGCAATTCGGATGTGTAATGAGTTCACGTAATTATGTAATAATCAAACGATACATTACATAAAGAATTGATTTTGTCTGTTCGTATTCCTAAAATTTACATTCCCACGTTAATTTTGAATATTGTTAAGTTATAAACTAGACTTTCATTTGTTCCCAATCGACTGACATTGTTATTGATGATTTTAATGATCGTTGAATCTCTATGTACAAAATTGTTAAATTATTCGTATCTTTTATTCCTTTTATTGTAACAACGAATGCATGATAAGACGACGAAAATTTGAACAAAGCAATGTACGTTCGAATATGCGTTTTTGTATTGGAACATACCAACAAATACTAGGCTCAAATTGCAAGATTTTATTTCTGAAATCCATTCTCAAATAGGATATACATTTTAACGCTGACAACTCAAAAAATTTTACATTTTATTAAGATGTATTGCTGTGTAACATGTGACACAAGTACCGCGCTATAACTGTGCCGTGTTTACGATGAGTAGATGAAGTGATAACAGCGACCAACAACGATGCTATATTTTAATCCGTATATTACTAAAATTCATATTAAGCTTTTCATATTAGAAGAACCTTTTTTCAACTATCAACAGAATCATATGTTTTTTCGGACTCAAATAATTTACTTAAATCTTGTTTGCTAAAAGTCTTAAAAGCTAAAGTAATGTCCATCAAATTCATTCACTTATCGTAAACTTGGTCGTATATTTTGGCGGACAATGCATTGAACCGAAAAGTGTCTAAATAATTGACGAGTGTTCTGAAGGCATCATCTTAGCTTGGAATATAAGTTGAGCTTGTTACACAATAACTGTAACTTGATTGAGAAAAACGTAACTCACAATTGAGCGATATCTTCAATTTTGAGCAAGGTCGATGCAATCAGATCTTATACACGGACGAGTAATACACTCATAGTACATTAAATACGTAATTTGGTGTCAGGGTAGACCTTCCCTTAGATGTAGCGCCAGTTGTTGGTAATCGCTTAATTAGTCTCTAATAGCGAAAAAAAAACAAATTAAAAGCAAGATATTTCTAGAAAGTATAATGAAAAAAAAACATTCTACATCGTCCAATATAATTTCGTTTGAACTTTTGTCACGACAAATAAGTAGTATATGTGGAAAAATTGTTATTTCTGCACTCGATTTATCCATTATGCAATATACGAATAACTTGGACTTAGAAGAAGAGAAACATTTTTTAATCGTGAAAAATCAAATTATTGTCATGATGACACTAAGTGTAGAAATACATTTTAACCTAAGAGGTCATATAATTGTAACAATTAAAAAAATGAGTTTGTATGATTGAACAAACGGTGAAAACCCTCGTGTAAAATGTTTCAACAAATGATGTATGGTAAGAGTCACTACAACAACTGCATAGATAGTAAATAGAAAAAAGAATAAATATAAATCGACCGAAGGAAAAAACACAACATAAGCAACTTCAATAGACATCTGAACTCAAAAACGGAGTGCGCAAGAATATATCCGTAGATTTAATATATTCTATTAATCTACTGCTAATAATCTAGATTACTATAATAAATATTCATATGTAATTAAGACACATACCGCAAATCCGCGCGTTATTACACTCACTTATAATCCATATAACATCGCATCTATAAAATATAATCGTAATAATATTTTAGCGTAATGAATAAGATCATACGTATGCAATTTCGAATGACGTAAAATTGAAAATTTTACCATTATTTTATTCACCTTCTTCAAAATGAAACGAAACCATTTTTGTGATTACAATTTTGTGAATTTACTTTTTTCATATTGAATTTAATTATATAAAGTAGAAGATATCTTGGCATAATCCAGATGTATAAAACATCTAATCATTTTACATAGCTAGTTTTCAGTCATTTTAACAAAAGTAAAAAACGTGTTTACGCTCGACGAACTCACCCCGACTAATGTATACGGCAAAATGTGGAAAGAAACAAACATTTTCAGAATGGCGGTGGTTCCAAATGTTTTCAGTTCACCTTATGGTCTATTCTATCGCTAGTTTACATTTGATGTTGCACGTCATTACGATTATATTAAACATTATGATATTAAAAATATTGATAGATATGATTTAGCGATACGCAGATGAGCATTTGCGACGCTAATACGTCCAACAAGCATAGATATACGTAAAATTGTAATAATAACGAATGAATTATTTCAATGCGATTTGTACAGAAGACGTCGATTTACACGTACTTATAGGATTATATTATCATGAAAGTGAGCTGAGAGTATACATGTAACGTTGACACTTAGAATAACGACGAGTCTGATATTACCAAGTAAAAATCTCGTAATGAAATTGGAGACTCATTTTTCACTTCTATCAAAATATATGATTTGTATTATAACGTGAAATCTGAATTTCAGTACTATTATCACCATCATTATTTAGTCTTTATAACCATCCATATATAAATTTAACATTTCAAACAGGTCATAAATTAATATACAACGATAAATAAATAGACAGCCATGTAAAAATTTTAATCTACGCTTTATATATAAACATTTATTTGACTGCATGATTGTTAAGGATGATGACTTTCTTATGTTTTATAGCGAGCTAATTACAGTGAAATGCGTTCCAATAATGTGACTTGCCCTTAACTTGCCAAACTCGAGATTAAAAGCGTTTCATACACAATACTTGTATTTAAAAATACAAGAACTTCTCTCATCCGAATTGAATAATTAGTTTTATAGAATGGAAAGCTGATGATAAAATTCTTGTGTTTGTAACAAATACCAATTATCAGTAAATTTTACATTACTTAAAGATGTTTGAAATTTAACAAAAATTTGTATAATTAATACTTGTTTACTTTTAATTGAATTCAAATTTGCTTATTAAAATTATATAAGATGGAGTGTAATTTTCTAAGTTACAAATACAAGAATTTGAAATTATCTCTTTAAACAATCACAAAGGTTAGGTTCCAAAAGAATATACCTACTAAATATTAAGTGTATCTAAGGCGCATGGTTGACATAAAAGAATATGTAATTTTGAAAATAACACTAGTGAAAAGATAGATCTAATTTAAATATAATCCAAAATGATATTTCATTACTATTTTATTCCAATTTTTTTAAGTTTGGATTTTAAAGGTTTGGTTTTGTCATATATATTTTATGTTTACGAACAGCAGAACAAAAAAACTACTTACTTTAAATCTATCAGTTCACTGAAACGGAGAAATCGGTGTACTTTTAATGTGTATCTTTTGATTATTATGTACAATTAGAATAAAATAAAGAAACGTACGGAATAATTGATAAACGCGGCAAATTTGTTTGTTATTTTTTTTACGAACGATAATTATGTTGTCATTTATTAGCTGTTTTTTATTTGTATCTTGCTTATTTGTTTCTGTTATTGAAAATAAAAAAGAAACAGCATATTTTATCGAACAGCTGAAATTTCAATTATGATTTATTTTTTGCCGTTCTATCCATATAAATAATGCACGTTTCTATTTGACAAGTATTTACTTTTATTATACTTCCATATAATTGAAAATATGATCATTACAAGAGTTCAGAAGTCGCTTGTCTTATTTTATATACATGTTTCCGTTATAAAGATTGCCCTTCAACCACACGGGATGTCATTATTATGAAAACCTTGTAAGATATCAGACGTGAATAGTGTCACGGAATGTGTTACGCAAGAAAAATTTTTTATTGATTTGAAAATATGGTTTTCTGTGATACTACAGATTATTATTATTATTATTATTATTATTATTACTATTATTATTATTACTATTATTATTATTGTCGTACGATTTCTTTTCCAACGAAAAATCGATAATCCTGATGTTTAATTAAAATGAGTAGAAGATAAGTTATTTTAACAATTGCTCTAAAAATGAAATTGTATCAATTATTTTTATACATTTGTATAAAAGACTCATTCTTTGTCTTTGTGATGATACGATAATATTATAAAATCTGTAACCGATTTTCGTATAATGACACCGAACACTCATAGGTAAGCTAGTCAATTATCCGGTTTACAAGTATATGATCATACAAATTTATTTAACAGGCAGCTATTTCGTACATTCGTTTCCCAACATATTTTACATAAACATTAACGCACAGTTAATAAACCAAGACTCTTACCACAACTATTTTTTCATAAATTAAAACGATAATTGTTTATGATTTTATTGAAAACTTCATGAGTTAATGATAAATTTATGCACATAAAAAAGTTAAGTGTTTTTGTTATCAAAATATTCAACACAAGTTATGAAGTTATTCAAGTTAGTACAAAAATTTGAACGTTTCATAATTTTTCTTGTTTAGTTGCACTTATTTCTCTCGTACACGAAACAAAAAAAAAGTAATTTAAGTATTTCACTGCAAATGATATCTGAAATAATATTGGTACAAGAAATCGTTGTTGTCATTGGATCAAATGTGTTGATCTCAGTTTTGAAAAATGTTTTTTGCAATGTTTGCGTTTTTTCGCACATGCAGTCGTTATTTGTTTACTGATTATGTTCGAAGCTTATTTGTTTGTTTGGTTTATTTGATTTAATGCATTTGAAGTGCCATTTGAATTGTGTGCAATGAAGCTGCCTTGCTTTTAACCGCGATAACTTTAATCGAAGTCGACCGAAAATTAGAGAAAAGTTTATATTTGGCTTGTATGTTTGAATCATTTGAAATACCCTTTTATGTTATATTAGAAAAATATGAGGTGTATAGTAATCGATTTTAAATTTGTTTATGTTACATTGCTGTACCTATGACTAAATGGACGAATGTTGGACTTAGACCTACAGATATTGATGTAAATATTAAAATAGCCAAACGTTTTATGTACACGATAAGCGAGTTGCGCGAAGGATCACAAACTGATAGATCCTGAAAGCGTTTTTGCAGAATATTCACAAATACTTAATTTATGTAACATTAGAAAAGGAATAGCGATCACAAAAGCATAGCTGTCCTAAAATAAACATACATTTTATCTACCTACTTACCATGTTAAGTGAAAATTAACTAAGTCTCATGTTTACCGACTATTAAAATTAGTATTAGACGATGTGAGTGAGAGGTGTCGACGAAGAATAAACCAGTGACAATGAATGTAAATGTATCCATTTTTGAAATTCGATGTAGAAGTATACTCATAAGTTATATCTATGATACACAAACGGAATAAAATCGTATAATAAATAATTGTTTTGGTTATTATATGACATCCTCAACTAACCATTAATAAGTTGCTATTAAAGGATTAAATTAAAGAAAATATCATATTTAATATAAGTCCATATTATATATAGTTTAAAGATTTCGGAACTCAGTGAAATAATACAATAAAATTAGAAAATATTTTATATCTAAAAAAGTTTAATCAGTTAATGATAACAATTGAACTAAAACTTTTGTTGTAATGAAAAACATGGCCATTGGAATGTTCAGACCAAGGACCTTAAATATATGGATTTGGCTAAAACAACCTTCAGTTATTTGTCACATTTACACCACCTTCACGCTTTTCTGCGCAGAACATAGCCATAGAAGCATCCAACAGTCATACATGGCTACCAATATTCTGAAATAACCGTATACAGCGTTATACGGCTCATAAAATTTTCTCTCTTTCTTCACGGAATGTAAAAATCAATTTAACTGAAAATTCAAAATTATTCTTAATTATACAGAATTAACAGTGGAAAATACTGTGTTATAATTAAATACATGTTTTGAAATAATTAATTGACATATTTAACCGTAATTACATAAAATAAATAAAATTACATTATGATGTAATTTTAAAAGATTCTTTAAGAAAATATAATAAAAGTAAAGGGAGCACCTTACTTTTTCGGAGGTTATTTTTTAATTACCTCTTCTCACGTTTTGCGGTGTTTCACTGTTGGGTGGTCTCCTCAGTTTCGAATAATTATTTGAAAATCAGAAAAAATTGATGATCCAAGGAATTTTCAATGACTGTTCCAATAAAATCACTTGAACATATATAATTAAAACAGGAAATGAACTCTTTGATAAGCCAAATGTCCTGAAATGGCAGTGGATAATCAAATAAAGTATAAGTTATAGTGAAGTTGCGGTATGATCTTAGTGGCGATTGGGCAGAGTAGTCTCACAAATTGATTATTTATAACACATTTGTAAGATGTTGTTGATTCAATCAGGTTGATGTTTACAAAATAAATTTGTTACAATTTCAATTCAATGAAGCATCAAAAATTCTAAAAAATGTCACAAAAATATGCAATCTTATATATTGTATATAAGTTAAATCTGAAAATAAGTACTTTTTTACTTAATTGATAATGATAATTAATTTATGTGACATATATTCTTAAAACATTGGCTTTCAGCATAAAAATGTGAATGGAATTATTATTCTTGATCTGATAATAAAAATATATCATATAAAATGATTGTGGGTGGCGACAAATGACAATTAATAATGTGCTTAACATTACAAATAATATGTAATTATGACACTCTATTTTTCATATTTCTTGTATAAGAATAAAAATAGTACTAATATGAAATTAATTTCAAATTATTTCAAAATCTTTTATTACTCACAATTTTTAAATATTTTGTTAATAAACAATTTTTTATATACACGAAGTATTTTTATTATATGTCACATGTAATATCGTATTTGAAGTGTTGTATTTTTTTAATATGTA
>JABFQD010001618.1:0-17684 GCA_022817045.1 Psix sp. ZL-2020 | reverse complement strand
TGAGGGTGATAACATTCAATTACATTTTCAATTTCATAACTCAATTTATTATACCTCGAAGTTTGCGTGAAACGTAGTTCAAACGTTGACATTATAAAATAAAGTCGTTCATGTGAGTTCGTCTCGTCAAGTTCACGAAACTACGTTCATGGATTTCCAAAATTCTATCACAGCGTCACGTCGAGCGGTGCAAGAAGCTGCTACGATTTTAGCGAGGTTTCGAGGATCGGGAAGTTGGTAGTTTTGAAGCATTGTCAATGAAGGTGTTAGAGTAAGATGATATATCCCAAAATAAAATATCATAATATAAAACACATTCAACTTTATTTTGGATTTGTAGAGCTTTATTTTTAAACAACTAATTAAGTTTTACTTAATTGTTGAATTCGAATGAGATAACAATCCATATGATAATACTCCAATTTTGGGATATTTTGAACGTATACTGATGTTTGAATAGCTTTTGGTAATTGTCTTTTGTTTTCTAGTATGTGTCGCATCATTTTGACAATATTGGAAAGAAAACATGAATGTATATTATATTAAATGTAAATATATATATATTCTTTGTTCATTATGTCATATTTATTAATGATACTTTTTTGTATTTGAAATACCAAAGAAAATGTATAGAAATTTCCATGTGTCTGACTTGATTAAAATTGAGTAAAAAATTTGTATACGATAAAATTGTCATTTTATTTATATTAAAAAAGCACCAATGGTTCTTTTGTATATATCTTCAACTTCTAAGACTACATTACTTGAAAGCGTCTTTTATAAAATTATAAATTATCAAAGCACTACTTGTGATTTGAGCATCACAATCAGAAAAATTGAACCATTGATGGCAAAAATGACAATATCATTTTAAAATGACACTTGTACTTACGTCTTGGAGAATTTTTAAGCACTCCTCGGTAATCGTCACTGCGTGGTTTTACTGTTAATGTTGTTTCAGTACGGGCTTCTCCAACTGAGCTACGAGCAATCACTTCAATTTTTCCATTATCATATTGTCTAGTTTTTGGTATATCCAGATGGTACATGCCATCATAAGTTAGTTTATAACGTGAACCCTAAAATTGTAATAGGAAACAACTGATAGAGACAATAAAAACAAAGATGCCAATAGAGAGTGAAACTTTGTTATGTTATTAAATCAGTATAAATAAAATAACAGAGCTTGCTGTAAACTTACGCTAACAACTGTATGTCCATTGATTATCCACATAACACGAGGCTTTGGATATCCAATAACACGACAGCAGAATCGTGAATAATCGCCTTCTTCAACTGTGACTGGTTCAGGTTTGCTAACAAATACAGGAGGAGACCTTATTTTTTCTTCCTCTCCTTCCTCTTCTGGGACCCTATAATTTATTCATTTATTAGTTAAGCATAAAACATTAAGTAGTTTTGTTTATCAAAACAACTTTTGATATCACTTTTAATCAAGTGGTTAAAGGTCAAGTTGTTGAAAAACGTCATTGATTATTTGTTTTTACATACACTTGCCAGGCCGCTTCCATTTCTCTGATTTTCTCAATACTTTTCATGCCCTTTGGTAGTTGTGAATCATAAATAATTCCAGGTTTACCCGCAGTTCGGATAACTGCTTTGGTCTCATCCATTCCATACAAATTAGTTGCTCTACAAAGATATTCACCACTGTCTTCTGGATAAACCCATCCAAAGTTCATTGCAACATAGCCAAAATCATAAATAGGCGTGAATCGGTTTTTGTGTGGCAGAGGTTTGCCATTGAAGAACCATTCAACCTTCATGTTTGGATCTCCAACTGGCGCTAATTGGCATTCAAATTTAGTCGTATTCATTTCAACTAAGTCAGTTTGATTTTGAATTTGAGTTACAAATCTGGGCGGTTGTTTTTTATCAGCATCATACAAATCATCCTCGGTTAAATGGACTTCTGACGTATATTTTTTGATCGTTGCTTCCATCTGCATCAGAGCTTCAGATTTTTTCATACCTTTGGGTACTTGATTTTGCAAAATAATATTAGGCAATGCTGAAACAAAATATAATCATACAGTTTATTGTAACTCATTGAAAATAAACACTTGCGTAAATTGTTGATACATACTTTTACAAGAAATTGAAGCTTTGGTAGTATCTTCTCCAAGGTCATTGATTGCTTTGCACACATATTCACCAGAATCTTCAGGGTAAACATACAAAATATCCATTGAAACGAAACCCATGTCATAGTTTGTTCTATATCTATGGCCCGCTGGAATTAATTTTCCATTTCTATACCACTCAATCCGTAAATTCGGATCATCTTTAGGTTCCACTTTACATTCGAATCGCACTGTTTCTGATTCCTCTACAGTAGCTGACTCAATTTGAGTTATGAACCGAGGAGGTTGTTTTGGTGGTTCTGGTGGTAATGGTTCACTTACTGGACCACGCTCAAGTTCTTTCAATTTCTCTCCGCTCATACCAGACGGTAATTGCGATTCGAAATCAATTTGTTTTTTAGCTGCAATAAATAATTTATTATGAGTTATGAAATAATTTCGTTAATTTTGTTACAGTAGTATTTTTACTTACATTTACAAGTGATGGTAGCTTTAGTTGTAGCTGAACCCCATTTATTTTGGGCTCTGCAAATATATTCTCCACTATCTCTCGCATATGTATAAGATAAATCTAAAGATATGAAACCGAAGTCATTAATTTGATGAACTCTAGATCCGGTAGCAAATGGTCTTCCATTGTGGAACCAGTCAATACGCATTGTTGGGTCTCCAACAGGTTCTACACGGCAATCGAAGTGACTAGATTCAGCCTCGTCAACCTCAATGTCTTTTAGTTCAACTACGAACTTGGGCGGGTGTGGTGTTTCTTCGTCAATTAGGATTTCATCTCTCTTATGCAGTGCTTCTTCTAGTTTTTGAATGCTCTCCGTGCCCGTCTTGAAGTTTTGTGGTAACTGTGGTTCTAATATGATACCTTGACGACCAACCACTTGTAATTTACAAGATACTGTAGCGTCACCGTGTCTATTGGTGGCTTTACATGTGTAAAGTCCTGAATCTCTTTGGTAGCAGTTAGCTACTTCCAAAATTACGAAACCAAAATCATGAATAGTTTTAATTCTAGAACCAGCAAGCAAGGGTTTGCCGTTATGGAACCACTCAACGCGCATACTAGAATCATTAACAGGTATAAGTTTGCATTCGAAGTGAGCCAAAGAATTTTCAGACAGTGTTAAGTCCGATGGTGTAATAATGAACTCTGGTGGCATTCCACTGTCATCGTCGGGTATGATTTGACCTGGTTCTCCTCCAAGTCCTTCAAGCTCAGCGATTTTATCAATTGTTGATTCCATACCTTTAGGCAACTGTGATTCTAGAATAATGCTGCGTTTGCCACTACATTTCATTGTACAAGTAGTAACAGCTTCGCCGTAGTCATTTGAAGCTCGGCAACTATATTCCCCAGAATCTTCGGGGTAAATTGGGGATATTTCCAAAATAACGAATCCAAAGTCACAGAATGTTCGGAACCTTGATCCTGTGCGAAGTGGCTTGCCATTCCAAAACCATTCAACCTGAAACAATTAATTGAAAATTGGAAATTTGGTGTTAGAAAATTTATGAAATAAGAAATATGAAGCAGTATATATACCTTCATTTTAGGGTCATCTGTTGGTGTTAGACGAGCTTCAAAGTGGGCACTTTCTCCTTCGCGAAGACCATCTATATTACTCAATGGTACAGTAAATACAGGTGCTTTACCACGTTCTTCCACGGTCTTTTCATCTTTCATGCGAACCATGGAGTCTTCTAATGTCTGGATTTTTTCAAGTCCGCCTTCCATACCCTTAGGAAGTTGTGTTTCAAGGATAAGATTTGCCTTGGATAAGCATTTGAGTGTAGCTTTCGTACTATCTTCTCCATATTTGTTTACGGCTCTACATTCATAAACGCCAGAATTTTCTTCATAACAGTATAGAATATCAAGAATCACAATGCCAAAATCATGGAAAGTTCTGTAACGATGTCCATGAGGTAATTTCTTTCCGTTGTAATACCACTCAACTTTCAAATCTGGGTCAGTGACTGGTGTTAATCTAGCTTCAAAGTGAGCTGATTGTCCTTCTACTAATCGAGTAATATCCGAAATTTGTGTAATAAATTTAGGTGGTTCGGCAACAAGTGGTGCTGGTGTTGGAGGATGATCACCTGTATACGATTCTAACTCACGGATACGTGCTAAAGAATCTGGCTGTAATGAATCCAAATAAACTCCACTCTTACCAAAGCATCTGATTGTAGCTTTGGTGAAATCTTCTCCAAATTTGTTACTCGCTTTACATACATATTCACCACTATCATGAGACATAACACCAGCTATATCCATCACTACAAAACCGAAATCAGATACCATCTTGAAACGAGATGAATGACGCAAGGGTTTGCCATTATGGAACCACTCGACTTTCATATTAGGATCACCAACAGGAATTAGTGTACATTCAAAATGAGCTGATTGACCATCTTTCAAACCTTCAATTGATTGGATTTGTGTTGTGAATTTAGGTTTCTGGCCCTTGGATTTGTCAATGCATTCTAGATTCACACTGATTTCAGCTTGTCCCCATTTATTTGTCGCGCGACATGAATAAGTTCCAGAATCTTCAATTTTAGTACCGAGTACTTCAAGGACAACCATACCAAAAGCATAAACAGTTCTGATGCGATGGCTGGCTTCCAAAGCTTTTCCATTGTAGAACCATTCAACTACCATAGTTTGATCACCAGTAGGAGTAAGCGATGCTTCGAAGTGCGCAATTTCTCCTTCAGATAAGTTAGAAAGATTTTCAAATTGAGAAGTGAAGACTGGAGGATGACCATCTTCAGCTTCAGCTGGACGTCCTTCTGGTCTTTTAAGAGATTCTTCTAAGTCTTGTATAGCTTCTAAGCCTTCTTTTCCTTTAGGATGTTGAGATCTTTCAATTATACTTTCTTTAGTGGAGCAGTAAATTGTAGTTGATGTAAACGCCTCTCCAGCTTTATTATAAGCTTTGCAGGTATATATACCTGAATCTCTGTCATAAACGTCCGTTAAATCTAGTGTTACGAATCCGAAATCACTTGTCATTTTGAAGCGAGAACCATGGTCAAGGGCTTTTCCGTTGAAGTACCATTCAATCTTCAAGTTAGGATCATCTCGTGGCTCGACTTGAGCTTGTAAATGTAAAGGTTCTGCTTCTTTGAGCCTGAATTCAGGTTCCAATGGAACTGTCCAAATCGGTTTTGGATAATCATGCTCTGGTGCTGAATCCGGTTTCTTATACTTTGACATCATCACATCCTCTACTTCCTTGACTTTCTCAAGCCCAGCTTCACCTTGAGGATGTTGAGTTTGCAAATATATATTTTGCTTGCTAGTACATTTCAATGTGCCTGTAGTTTGTGCTGTGCCTTTAGAGTTAGTTGCTTTGACGGTTATCAATCCAGAGTCTTCTTCATATGCATGAGTTAAATCCAAAGCTACATATCCAAAGTCGTAAGTAGACTTATATCTTGAACCGAACGGTAAAGGTTTACCGTTCAAGAACCATTCAATTTTCATTGTAGGATCTTTAGAAGGCTCAACGTTACATTCGAAGTGTACATTATCACCTTCAATGCATTCTACATTATTCAGGTGAGTAATAAACACTGGTTCTTCGTATGTAGGTTCAGGCTGTTCTTTCGTTGTGACTTGCGGCTGTTCTAAAGACTCAATTTTCGGAAGTGCGTCTGGATGTAAAGTGTCTCCCAGTAACCAATGTCTGTCTACAATCTTCAAACTGCTAGTTGATACAGCTTCACCTAACAAATTTGTCGCCTTACAAGTGTAAATAGCAGAATCATCGGGTCTTAAAGAATTTATAGACAGAGTGACCAATCCAAAATCGAAGGTACTCTTTAGTCTAGTACCCGTTTGAAGAGCCACACCATTCTTGAACCATTCAACGCGTAAGTTAGGATCTGCTCTTGGTTCAACTTGTGCCTCTAAGTATACATGCTGACCCTCGACAAGTTTGTCATAACTCTTCAGATGAGTAGTAAACACAGGTGCTTGTTGTGGAGCTGTATCAACAAACATTTCTGGAACTTTGTTCATCTCAGCTTCCTTGAGTTGAATCTTCTGCCAAGCGTCAGGTTGAATGGAATCATTAGCTATAGCCGAACGAGCTTTAACTTTCAAAGATATTGACGACACAGCTTCTCCTGCTTTATTGATCGCTTTACAGGAGTATACTCCAGAATCTTCAGGAATAACCTTCATTATGTCAAGAGTGACGAATCCGAAATCATGATTAACGTGGAATCGGGATCCTGCGATTAAGATAATAGTAATTAATCACCGAGTTTTAAGATGATTCTAGAAAATAGTATAATAATCATATTCATACGTACCCATCTTAAGTTCCACTCCATTAACGTACCACTCGAATCTTAAACTAGCATCTCCAACTGGAACGACACGACATTCATAGTGAGCTATCTGTCCTTCCCACAAATCAGTTGGACCAGTGAGTAGTTGTGTAAAGATAGGTTTATCAAAAACTTTCTCAGGCTCTTCGGGTCGTGCAGGACCTTTATCTGCTTCCAAACGTGCTATCTTTTGCTGAGCTTCAGGATGTTGAGTGTCAAGTTGGATATTGGCCTTGGCTTTAAAAACGATTTACAATTAGAATATGCATCCCAATTAAATGAGACAACTCAACTTTTTGAGTATAAAAAAGAACTCCTATTTTAGAATTATTGAAATAATATTCTAGTATATTCCATTGCAAAAACTTACTCAAAACTCTCATGGAAGCAGTTGTCACAGCTTCGCCAAGAGCATTAGTAGCACGACACATATACACTCCTTCATCTTTATCTCGGACATGCGATATATCTAACGATACGAAGCCGAAGTCATGTACTCTGGTGATTCGGGAACCTGGGAAACATTTAATAGATAATATTATTTCAGAATCCAAGGATTGAATTTAGATAATTTTGTAAAATATGTTTACAAATATGTTTTATATTTTTTCTGTATCATATACATTCACTCACTTGTTTCGAGTGGTTTTTCATTGCGGAACCATTCAACCTTTAATGTAGGATCTCCAACTGGGATCAATCGACATTCGAAGTGAGCTGTGTGGCCTTCGGGAATACCATCGATATTTTGTAATGGCTGTGTGAATACAGGGCGCTGTAATGTTTGTGGTTCCGGAACATCTGGTTTCTTCCAGGGTTGTTGAGATTCAAGTTGGCGAATCTTATCCATTCCTTCTGGACGTTGAGAATCCAGAATAATACTTTCTTTTGGTATAACTTTGAGTTCGATAGAAGAAACACATGTTCCAAGATTATTGATAGCTCGAACAGAATATTGCCCAGCATCTTCTGGAACAGCGTGACTTATATCGAGTGCAACGTATCCAAAATCGAAAGTAATATGGAATCGAGAAGCTGAAGGTAATGGCTTTCCATTATGATAAAATTCGATTCTCAAGTTAGCGTCATGTATTGGCTCAATTTGGCATTCGAAATGAGCAGTTTGACCTTCGTAAACTTCTGTTGTTCCCTGTTAAAAAACAAATTATTTTAAGTTTTAAATTTGTTTCTGTCGAAGTAAATTTGTTTACTATTTTTGTACAACATACCCTAAGATCTGTCACAAATCTTGGCGGTGTGATAGGAGGTTCTTCGATTTCAAGCTTGGCTGGTCGTCCTTGGGCCTCTAATTCTCTTATTTTTTCAAGGCCATCCGGGTGTTGAGTATCGAGAAGAATGCTACGACGAGCTATAAATAAGATAAAATATTAGCAAATTTCTCATCTGTATTTATATATTTTCTATGTAATACATAAATTATATTAGAATGATTAACCTACTGAATCAATTAGATTGTTGATTGAAAAGCATTAGTTATAAGATGATGCAAAGTTTATTGATAGATAAGCATTTATTTTAATTAAAGATAGCATTAATTTAACTATATCCACGTAATAAATGGAATTAAATCGTTATTTTTATTTAGCTTGAAGGCCTGTTGATTAGATGCATATCCATTTTGTATGTAATAGTAATTGTTGTCTTCATATATATTGGAATTTCATCTACAAATGTATAGATGCTAGTCGATTTATTCCATGCATATGATTTAAGGAACGAAATTATTAATGTCGAAAAATAATTTCTTCAAAAGCACTTATTTGCTAAAATACTCACATCCAACTTTAATTGTGCACGTGTTAACAGCTTCACCAGCTAGATTTGTAGCTTTACACATATAGGTTCCAGAATCCTCAGCATAAGCATACAGAATGTCAAGTGCCACGTAACCGAAATCATGAGTTTTACGGAATCGATGGCCTGTCTTAACCGCAACTCCATTGACAAACCTGAAGCATGATTATATTGAATAAATATTTTTCAAAATACGGTTTATGCAATCATTTTTTCAAGAGACAAACATACCATTCAATTTTCAAATTAGCGTCATTTACTGGTTCAACACGGCATTCCAAATGAGCATGTTCGCCTTCTTTCAAGTTGTCAATATTGTTCAATGGTGTAAGGAACACCGGTTTCTGATGAACTATCTCTTTCTCAACTTCTTGCTTAACTTCAACCGTTTCTAACTCCCGAATCTTTTGCAATCTTTGAGCATCCAGCGTATCGAGACACAAACCTTGTTTGGCTGTAAATAAAATTGAGAACTGTTAATATTAAAATTAAAAACCATAGACACCCTGTTAATATTTTTAAAAGAACCTTGTCTCTTTTTTATATTGAAATCTTATCTTCATATTAAAAAATAAAGTTTATTAGAAGTAAATAAATATATATATACATACAATCAACTGATATAACACATGTTGTAACAGCTTCACCAACGGCATTTTTAGCTCGACACATATATGTTCCAGAATCTTCAGGGTAAGCATACAATATATCAAGTGCAACATAGCCAAAGTCATAGATTGTTTTATATTTATGTCCTTGAGGTACGGGTTTGCCATCTTTGTACCATTCAACTACCATCGTTGGGTCATTAACAGGTGTTAATGTTGCTTCAACGTGTGCACTCTTGCCTTCAGGAAGATGTTCAATATTTTTCAGTGGTCGACCGAATTTCGGTTTTTCAGCAATAATTTCATCTTCTTCAGGAGCTCGCTTAAAACGAGAATCATCTTCCAAGTACTGTATTTTCTTAAGAGCAGCTTCGTGTTGAGTGTCACGAATAATAGAAGCTCGAGCTGTAAAATCAATAATCCAATAAGTATAAGTAATTTCACAAATTATATTTCGATCATATATTGATTAATAAAACGGTAATGAATCTTACATTTTACATCAAGGGTGATTGAGCTGCTTGCTTGGCCTAATTTGTTGACAGCTTGGCAAGTGTAAGTACCAGCGTCTTCTGCATAAACAGATAGTACATCCAAAGCTGCGAATCCAAAAGCACAGGTGGTTCGGTACCTGTGTCCAGTCAACAGTGGTTTGCCATTATGGAACCATTCAACTTTCATACTATCATCTGGATAAGGTTCAATTCTGCACTCGTAATGAGCACTTTGACCTTCAACCAGAGTTCTTGGTCCATTCAACTGAACAACAAAGTTAGGCTTTTCTGTAACCTCGACTTCCTCTTCTTCTAATCTTTGATATCTACTCGAATCTTCCAAGGCTCGCAATTTGGAAAGTGCACTTTCATGTTGAGACTCAAACTGAAGAGCTGCTTTCGCTGTAAATAGAACAGACAAAATAAAAATAATGCATCATGTTATGTATCATGAATTATGGTAGCTCAAGTACTTACATTGTACAAACAATGTAGCAGATGTGACTGCTTCACCAAGATCATTAACAGCGCGACAAGTGTATGTTCCTGAATCTTCAGGATTCACATACTTCATATTGAGAGCCACATAACCGAAATCGTGCATAGTTGTTATGCGATTTGCTGTAAGAGAGCAGACTTATTACTATAATTATTTTTATTTTGATAAGGTTCTTTTATATTATTTTAGCCCTTTCATTCACATTGTGTATCATACTACAAAATAATAGAACAATCTTTTGCTTTTGAGGAACGTAAGATATTGTGGATGTTTGCGGAAAAGATTATTCATTTTTATTTAAATTTAAGTTTTGATTATTATCTTAAAATATACTATTTTATATTGTAATACTTACATGCAGAAATAGGAACACCATTTCTTAGCCATTCTACTTTTAATTTTGCATCACCAACTGGGATTACGCGTGCTTCGAAGTGAGCAGCTTGATTTTCAGCGACGCGTAAATCTTTAATAGGCATGGTAAACATCGGAGCTTGTGTGATGACTTCTTCTTGCGCTGTTTTCCTTTGGTAACGAGAAGCATCCTCTAAGTGACGAAGTCGTTGTAAAGCTTGCTCATTTTGTGTTTCTTGATAAATAGATTTTTTAGCTATAAAGAAAGACAATTTTATTAAAATTGATTCAAATGAGTTTGATGTTTTTATTATCAATTACAGTTAGTCTACTCACAATGTACGACAGCAGTTGCCGAAGTCATAGCTTCACCAATGATGTTGGTTGCACGACAAGTGTATGTTCCAGAATCTTCAGGATAAGCATACATTATATCAAGAGCAACAAATCCAAAGCTATTAGTTTCAACAAATCTTGATCCTGCTTTTACTGGTAAATTGTTGTGGAACCATTCCACTTTCATCGTTGCATCTGACACAGGAATTAATCTACACTCGAAGTGAGCTCTTTGACCTTCTTTGATTTCCACATTATTTAGCGCAGTTGTAAAGATAGGAGCCTGAGTGGTTGTTTCTTCCATCACTTCTTGTCTATGGTACTTAGACCTATCTTCTAGGTAGTGAATTTGTTCCAATCCACTTTCATTCTGTGTATCTGTAAGGATTTGCGATGTCGAACGACAAGACAGTGTACAGTAAACTTCGTCGCTGCCAACCAAATTCACAGCACGGCATGTGTAAGTGCCTGAATCTTCGGCAATAAGGTCGATTACATCCAAAGCGACATAACCAAAATCATGAATAGGGCGGAAGCGGTGTCCTAGAAAGTAAAGAAACAAATATATAATCACTTCTATAAGATAAAATAATGCGCGAGAAATAAGGGAGAATTTATTACCTATCGTTACTGGACGACCATTTTTGAACCACTCTACTTTAAGGTTGGAATCAGTTACAGGTTCCAATTTGCATTCAAAATGAGCATGCTGACCTTCCCTTAGATTTTCTTGGTTCTTCGGCTTTGTGACGAATCTCGGTCTTACATTAACGACTTCATCCACAAGCTCATTGCGTTTGTACCGCGATGTATCTTCCAAATAGTGGATCTTCTCCAATCCTTCAGGATGCTGTGATTCTAACAGTAAATCTTTCTTGGCATGTACACGTACAGAGCAAGATGTAACTGCTTCTCCAAGTTGATTTCGAGCTTGGCATGTGTACACCCCAGAATCTTCAGGATAGACTCCCAAAATATCAAGAGCGACATAATCGAATTCATAGGAAGGTCGGAAACGGTGTCCAGTTTTTACTGGTCGTCCATTAACAAACCATTCCACTCTCATACTTGCATCACCTACAGGTTGTAAACGGCATTCCATGTGAACGTTAGTTAACTCAACAGTTTCGATATTGTGCAAAGGTCGAGTGAATTGAGGTGGCTGTAAAACGGTCAATTCTTCTTGCTGCGTTCGTCGATATTTGGAAGAGTCTTCTAACATCTGGATTTGTTCGAGAGACTGTTCGTTTTGAGACTCCGTGACGACATCTGATCTACCAATGACACGCACACAAGCGGACGTATGTGCTGACCCAAGGTGGTTTGTTGCCCGGACGGTG
This sequence comes from Psix sp. ZL-2020, assembly GCA_022817045.1. NCBI lineage: Eukaryota > Metazoa > Arthropoda > Insecta > Hymenoptera > Scelionidae > Psix > Psix sp. ZL-2020. The sequence continues at coordinate 5,780 of JABFQD010001618.1, read as the reverse complement.
TATTCACCAGAATCAAGAGCTGTAGCGTGGACAATGTCCAAAGCTACGAAACCGAAATCATAATATGTTCGGAATCTTGACCCTACAGTTACTGGATGACCATTATGGAACCATTCTACTCTCATCGATGGGTCTCCCATGGGTTCCAAACGGCATTCCAAATGGATATTCTTACCTTCGCTAACAGGTTTAGGATCATTGAGAGGCTGAACGAAGATGGGTTTCGATTTCGAGATTTCTTCAATATGATAATGAGGTTCAACAAATCTAGAATCTTCAAGACGTTGTGTTTTCTCGTACGCTCCTCGATGCATGCTGCTGGTATCGATGCTAGATCGAGCTGAAATAAGTCAATTTATTATTCATTAGTAAAAATGTCTACTTTAATTAATTCTTCAATTCCCAGAAAGTAGGATGTACTTACTTTCAACAACCATTGTAGCTGAAAGTTGTGCTTCTCCTAAGGCATTTCTTGCAACGACAGTATATGTTCCAGCATCCTCTGAACGAACTTGTAAAATATCAATGGCAACGTATCCGAAATCGTGGTAGGTTTGTGTTCTACTAGCAGCTGTAATAGGTTTTCCATTGTGGTACCATTCAATTTTCATTGTTAAATCGCTTTGTGGTTCTACGCGAGCCTCAAAGTGAGCTTGTTGACCTTCGACTATTTTGTTTGTTCCTTTAAGTGGGCCTAAGAAACGTGGTGGTTGTGTTACCCGCGATTCTTCTTCGGTCTTTCTTGTATATTTACTGCTATCTTCCAGTGTTCGGATCTTTTGCAAGCCTGATGGATGTTGGCTATCATATATAATATCATCTTTACTTATAACACTCATTTGAGCAGACGTGTGAGCTTCTCCAGCTCTGTTGTAAGCTCGACACGTGTAAATACCAACATCATGAATTGTAACATATTTTATGGTTAAAGCAACATATCCGAAATTGAAGAATGTTGTTATTCGCGAACCTGAAATTCATTTAAATATGTTATATATTATACTTAAAATAATAACAATAATTATGCAAGTAGCTTTAGGTATACGAACTAGCTTCAACGGGACGTCCATCTTTAAGCCATTCTACGCGAAGGTTGGCATCTCCAACGGGTTCAAGTCGTGCTTCAAAGTGGGCGAATCCGCCTTCTCGAATATTTAATTGATCTTTGATTGGCGATTTGAATTCCGGTGGGATCATAACTTCTGGTTGTTCTCTAACGTACTTTTGATGAGAAGCGTGCTGATATGCTTCCAACTCCTCGGCAGCTTCAATATATCTTTGTTGCTCAGGAATTCCCAGATCTCCGGTAACGCTTGTACGAGCTAGAAATTCATTTTAGTTACAGTAACGGCGATTTTAAAATGTATGGTTCTTTTATAACAATTTTCAAATTATGCTTATAATATTATTACTAACCAAAGACACGCAGAGTCGCGGAGCTGATGGCATCTCCTAAGCGATTCACAGCGCGAACTGTATAAGTTCCAGCATCTTCAGTTCGTAGGTGCAATATGTTTAGTGAGACGTATCCGAAGTTGAAGATGGTTGTTATTCTTGAACCTTTAAAAACGTACGATAATGTTGAATTTAAAATTATTCATGTTAATTTTACTGACTATTATATAATTATAAACATAGTCTTTTTAAACATTAACAGTGACTTACTCGCTGTGATGGGTCTTCCATCCTTAGACCACTCAACTCTCATCGTTGGGTCACTAACAGGAGTTAGCTGCGCTTCAAAATGAGCGTTGCGTCCCTCCTGTAGTTCACCAAGATTCTGGAGTGGACGGATGAAGACTGGTCGCTGAGAAGATGTCTCCTCCACGCTCTCCTGCCTTTGGTACTTGCTGTAATCCTCAAGCTGTTGGATATATCGAAGACTGTCGGGGTGTTGACTTGTTTGTTCGATCGTAGCACGAGCTGAAAAAGGATGGAAGATATTACTACCAAATCTTGGTCTTGATCTTTACAAGACAAATCTTTTCAGAGTAATTTTTCACTTGACTTACGAGTTACACTAAGATTAGCTCTTGATTCTGCAACTCCTGCAGCGTTAATTATACGACATACGTATTCCCCGCTATCCTGCATGACAATGCTGATTAAGTCCAAAGAAATAAATCCGAATCGGAAAACAGAAGTAGCTCTTGAGCCTAAACAAAAAATAGAATGTTAAAATGTTGATTTATCTCATAAACATTCGCTGCTCGAGATTAATTACTTACTAGCTTCTAAAGTTCTGCCATTAATGAACCATTCGACTTTCATTGTAGGATCTCCCACCGGTTCGATTCTGGCCTCGAAGTGTACACGTCCTCCTTCAATTTGATAAGCGTCTTTCAAAGGAACAATGAATCTCGGAGGTGGATAAATTCTGTCCTCCTCTTGTGGAGGTAAATGTGGCTTAGCTCGTTCAACGTGTTTCAAGTAAATCACTTCGGGACCAGGTGCAGGTCTGAAAAGCAATAAAGTATATCAAATGACTTGGCCAGAACAAAGAAAATTTTACTAAAAGCTCTACCACAATAGCCAAAATAATTACTCTGGTTCGATGATTTTCGTTGGTCGAGGTAAATTTAAACGTCTTGGTTCAGGTGTTGGTCCTTTAGGTGTTTCAACAAAAAGTCGAGCTCGGGTGGCAGTGGAACCAGCTATATTTTGAGCTGTGCATTGATACCAAGCAGCATCTGCGAATTTCGCTCTCGGTATATCTAAAGTGGAGGCTCCACTGCCATCCGTCGATATACGCACGTCGGGGCCGGGCGATATCGCTATTCCATCCTGAAATAAATTTAAAGTAACCGGATCATATCATACCAATAAATATCAAGTGACTAATTATCCTGTTATCAAAGTTCTGATAAGTCTTTTTACCTTCTGCCAAGTGATTCGTGGAGCTGGCGTTCCAACGGCTCTGGCTGTGAATACGACTGGTTCACCTTCCTTGACACTCGTTGTCGTGAAACGTTCTACGAATTTTGGGGCAACAATTTGTTCTTTCTCTATTACGTTTAAGTTACACTGGAAGGATGTTTCTCCAGCTTTGTTTCTAGCCACGCATGTTACCACGCCTGAGTCAGATCTATTTACATTTGTAATCATCAGAGAATTGCTACCAGACTCATTAACCAAAATCTTATGCGTTGCATCGTTAGACACTTGGTATCCATTTATGTACCAAGTAACTTCTGGGTATGGTCGACCGGTAACACGGCAATCAAATCTAAAATTGGAAAGGAAAGTTAACTTTTTTGTCATCACACATGCATCACACCATTTCCCTCCCTCTAAAGAAAAATGAAATTTTGTTTTCGTAACACGTGCACATAAATAGCGTTTTTATTCCCTATTTTTAGGGAGAAAAACATGCCTTCTTTGCACTAGCCACGAAAAATGTCGTACATAACACGGTAGACAAGCGATTTATCCCACGGGTGAAAATGGCAGACTTGATTACCCCGAGAATAATTGCTTGTTTCTCTCCCTTGTTGCATAATATATTATTTTCTTTCCTACAGAAAGAAACTTTTCTCTAACGAGTGAATCTCTATCTTTAATTGTCTTTTTAATAAAATATAATATGTACACTTTGAGATGAACAGGGAAAAGTGGAATGAAAGTAAATTTTTATTTTATGAGAGAAACAACGTACTTCCATCCCTTAGTGCGTAATATAACATTTAATCTATTTTTGTAATAATTTATAATTATCAATATTTGAACTTTTTTACCTTGTCATCTTTCCTTCAGTGACATCACGATCTGTACAGGTGCGAACGAAATTCGGCGCGAGTGCTTTATCCCTTTCACTAGGCGTTTCTTGTGTTATAACTTCCATGTGCGATGCTTTCATTGTAAGTTGTTGTTGCATTGGAAACGAGACATTATCAACTTGATCACCAGATTCGACTGCCAAGTAAGCTGAACTGACAGTGCAACCTTGAGGATTTTCAACAAGAAGAGAATAATGGCCACTATCATTAGATGTAACATTTTTTATTTTCAAGGTGGCTTGTTGCATCGAATGACTCATTTCAGTTCTTTGATTATCTCGAATCCTTTGACCATTTCTAAACCACGATATCTGTAAACAAAATTCATTATAACAAATGCACAAATACAATTACATGCAAACTTAATGTAATGTAATTAAAAATAAATACGATACCCGTGGCTTAGGATTTCCAGAGACTTTAGCACTAAATACAGCGTCAGATCCTTCGAGAAGTTTTGAGCTTCTCGGTTTTTGGGTTATTTGCGGAGGCGAAACTGGTCCTAAATTTCTTTCAATCACATTAGATATTTGAGAATCTGATTCTCCAACATAACGCCGAGTGATAGACTCGCGAAATTCAGTTTCTCGTAAAATTCTGTACTCAAACGTATCAACCTGGAATATGTCATATTAAGAAATCAATAGTTTTAATAACAAAATAGTATATTTTGCATCAAGGGAGCAAAATGAGTTTTTACTCTTTGGGGTGAAGCGTCACCTGAGTCGTAATCGAGGGCTGCTAAAGGTAACCCGAGAAAAGGTCAAGATTTCACCCTAAAGAACAGAAACTATTTGCTTTCATGGCGCACGCGATACTTTTCGTTACAAGTACAAGTACAAACACAGATTTAATCCTGAGAAAGAGAGAGTTGAACGAAGTTTTACTCTCTTTTTATTTTTGAGAGATCAAGATACATGTTTTACTCCCTAGATACTGTATTTACTTCCGAGGGAGTAAACATTTGTTTTACTCCAATTTGTGAGGGAGTAAATCTGTGTTTTATGCGTGACGAAAGCAAGTATTGTTTATTCAAATATAGCTCAAAATTCTTTGGATTGATTCAATGTATGTCTAATAGTTAAAAAATAAAAGACTAAAACCTAATCTAAAATTTGAAATTACCTTGAAATCTTCAACAGATGATCCATTAATGTAATTCTTTCGATCCACAGATTGTTGTTGATAGCGTTGTTTAACTGTTTGTCCACCAGACCTTTGCTCAGTTGATTGAAAAGATTGAGTGAATTCTTTTTTGTACCCCACCTGAGGCTGCTGTTTAAAACCTTCAGGCTGGATATATACCGAGCATATACCTTCGCCTATAAGCAAACAAATAATTAAAATAATTTATTCACAATTATTAACCCTAAAATATAAATTGTTATTAATTATCTAACCATATTGATTTTTAGCACTGCAAGTATATTCTCCTTCATCTCCAGGCCCAATTTGGTTAATCTGCAATTTGACGACACCAGTTCTCTCATCGTACGACATCCGGATTTTTTGGCTTTCTATCAAAGGCTTTCCTTTATGAGTCCAAGAAACACTAGGCTTAGGGTTTCCGCGCACTCGTCCTTCAAAAATAGCATTGCCACCTTGGGCAAACCTTGCATTCTCAAAAATTTGTTCAAAAACCGGAGGTGATGGATCTCCTGGTCGGCCACTGAATCTATACAAAGTATTTAATTTTATTATTTTTCTTTTAAATCAAATCTCAAAAAGTGTCTCATCGCTAAAAACTAATTTCATTAGATTTTCGAAACAATCGACATTGTTAAATAACTTTAACTTGCTTTTGAAATTGATTGATCCTTAATAATATTTCTCAGAGCACTGGAAATTAAATCGCGATGACTAGTCATCTTTTAAATATTTGGCAACGAAAAGTAAGACAGTATTCATCAATGATAAAACCTGGCAAAGTATTTTTAGAAATTAATATAACTTAAATACAATTATGAACTGGGGGAATAGGTTTTTAAATCTATAGCAAATTTG
>JABFQD010001617.1:0-17685 GCA_022817045.1 Psix sp. ZL-2020 | reverse complement strand
GGCCGAACTCCCAAAGAAATGGCGGACTCGCGGCACGTGTCCGAACTCAGTCGTTGGCTCCTTTTTGAAGTTGCCTCCTTCGCTGGGTCGTTCTGTCCCATCCAAAGTCGACACCAGCACCCTGAAGGTCACACTCACTGAATCAGCACTTCCCGGCGCGAAGTTCTAACACTTCCCGTGGAAATTGGGTGCCAATCCGCCAAATCGCGTCTTCCGGCATTATTCTCTAACCGAGTCGACAAAAAGAGTGACGATCAAGCTGTATTTTCGAGCTTTCGTCATCTTATTACCCCTCCGATGCATAGAAAATTCGGAGCGGGGTCTGCGCAAAAGCTCCAATCTGGGTTTTAGCGCTCAATCAATTGATAACCTGATCAATAGCTATCAGGTTTCGAATTCGGACCCTAGGTGGCGTTTCTGATCTAATTTTGAGTGTTGAGGCTGCATTGTTTACGTCTGTCAGCCTCATACTTACATAACCTCAAGCGCCGGCTGCTCCTCTCTGTCGATCGTCCAATCGACCGGGAATCTACTCCAGTCGATACATCCCACGCTGCAGAGTGCCGGAGCACTCAGGCCACATCTCCTGTCTTCTGGTGTGAGTCCATTGCCTCCTTCCTGATGCGTGCTTTCATCCGCCATGGCCCTCCAGGAGCAGTCCGGTAACGCACCAAATATCACATCGACACGACAAAATAACATCTTCTAATATAAAGACCCTGACTCGCATTAATTGTGCGTTCTTTTCAAAACGCAAGTAATATTTTTAATTAGTAAAAAAAACAATCGCAACAGTATCTTCATTATAATTGTCGAGTTTGACCCTTTTTGTTGACTTAACTGCATTATTTTATCATAAGTAATATTTTCTATTTTTATTTTAGCGCAGATTTTGTGACGGCAAAATCCCACGTCACAATGTTTAGACATTTTACAAAAAAATTTTGACAATATTTCTTCAGATCTTCCCATGGAATTTCAAAAAAAAAAATTTTGATCTTTCCGACTTGACTAACTGGAACAAAACGGAATTTCGTTTATTTTTTAATTCTGTTATATCAAATGATATGTACAATCATTTGTTGTTACTTTTTGTTTCTTGTCGACTACTCTCAACAAAATAACAGCTGATGTTGAACGCGCAGAATATTGTAGGAGCTTATTGTGTAAATTTGTAAGTAACTTTTCCAAACATTAAGGCGAGGACTCAGTTGCGATAATCATCCATAACCTTATACATATGCCAGACAACGTCATAAACTTAGGTGAACCTCTATTCGAATTTTCGGTATTTCATTACGAATAATGCATAGGATTTATCGAAAAATTGATCAAAACACCGAACAATCCTATCGGTCAGATTTCAAAACGATTATTGGAATTGCAGCAAGCAAATGTAGATTCAATAACACATCGTTACGCGCTTGTATACAAAGTTGAAAAGAAAAACGAAATGCCATAAATTATAATACAAGAAGAAAACAACTATATGACTATAATGAGAGAAGTTAATATTAATGTTATGACAATCACTTAACATCACCCAGATAATACTGTAATGCTGAAAAATAATAGCATGTTTCGAACCAATTATATCTATTTTTATAAACGAGATAATTCAAATGATTCTAGAATTTACATTTCAGGACAGGAATATAAAATAATGAATGATCTTTTTAAATATATTTTACCATCTAAAGAAATAGGTGCAATGATCGTAGAAAAAGTTGATAACAACGTGTGCGAATATCAATTAACAGATAAAAATATTAAATGTATATACACAAAGATTTCAGGTAATTCGGTAGCGATTACCTTGTTGCATTAATCTACACTTTGCTTATTGTCATTTTTTATATGTATTATAAGAATAAATGAGAGTTCTGCTATTACTATGTAAATAAAAAATTGAAATTTCATAAATATATTAAATTATTTTCAGTTTATTAATATCAATAAAAAGATGTCAAAAACAGGTAGGTTAAATCATGTTTTGTCGGGCGCCAGTACTGGGCCAGTGTTTAATCTTAAGACCATTTTCAATGTCAAATTAGTATCGGTATTTTGACGGCCAAAAAAATTCACCATTGTCGGGATAACACTGAATGCCAACCGTTGATTGCCAGTAATAGTCCAAGCTTGGGCCGTTTTTTAAGGTCGGTTGAGCCTAGAAATTTCTATCTGGATACGACAACAATAGTCTACATAGTTCGCGACGCATCAGCTAAATCAAATTTAGGGAAATCTTTATGGAAATCTTTATATTATAATCTGTATGGTTGGTCCAACCATACAGGATAAAATCTTTGATCATTTAATTCGATTTCATGCTCATCGCTTCATTATCACAGCGAACATTGACAAAATTTATCTCCAGATAAAAGTTCATACGCATGACCGCGAATATCAGAGGATATTTTGGCGTATGAATGATGAAATACGCGTATTCGAATTGAACACCAACGTTTGATGTTTCTCAGTTCCCTTTATAGACATCTGAACAATTCAACATTCAGCGGACAATTAACATTCAAAATATCCAATACGGGATTTATACGTCGACAAACTTCTTTTAGGCTTCGAAACCATCGGCGAATTACACCAAATACGCAATCAAATAAATGCAACTTTGACGTCAGGTGGTGTTAATATCAAACAATTGCTATTTAATCGTCAGTATACTTCGAGATACTACACAACGCAAGATTAACGACTAATTAAAGGCATGAACTAGACCTGATTTGAAAGAGGGCGAACCAGAATAAGAACACGACACTAATGCAAAAAAATGCTCTCCTCTAATACCGATCTCTAGCGGATTCAAGTTATTTTTCACGTGTCGCGTTCTGACCTCTAATTCCTCCTTCGGAAAAAAAGATCCTACGTGATCCTTTCCTAACCTTAATTTCAAATTATTCTTATCATTCTTTTTATTCAAATTGTGCTCAATCAAGTTTTAATGAATTTCTGAGTGATTTTTTCTTCTGGGTGCCTTTCAGGCTATTTCCAGATTGAGCTTTGCTCTAATTTCATTGTCTAGATGACCCATTCTCTCATATATATCTCCTTTTAAAAACGTTAAAAGAAGGACTTGGCGAAACTGGAGTTGCATGAATAGATTCTGTTTATTCACAATATTATAATATTGTGAAAATAAATTTCCAAGCGTTTACAATCATGCTGTCGAAATAGTTGATGAAAATGGGCCACCACCATTTTTTACTACGAACTTTGATACGATAATTAGTAATACCATCATCACGGAGATTAATTCCCTCCATACTCTTGTTGTATTCGTGTATTAAATTTGGTTGTTCTACGCTTACTTGTTTTTTTGTTTTTGGTCGTAAGTTCTGTTTTTTAGACGGGATTCGTCGAAAGGCAATTAGAAATTTTATTCACGATAGAATTGTCGTTCCATTTGACGACAGTGATATACGTTTTCGAATCTCATCTAGCATCGCAAGAAACTCTTCCTTCTTTTTTCAAGTCATTGCTACTTTTCAATGCACAACCTTCCATTTGGTTGTTCCAAATAGTCTCAGTAGCTGCAATTTTCTTTTCCGTTAAAGATTTGAACAGTTTTGAAATGAAAAAAAATGTCGAAATAGAATCTATGACATTTGCGAGTACGTATTTCAATTTCTTTGTTTTTACTTAAAACGTAGAAAGTACAGTAAAGACGCAATGAAAAACTATCAAACAATGTTTATTTTCATGCGTAGAGGTTCTGATTTAAAAAAGTAGCCCTCTATGCCCTCACTCTACAATAGACCGCGGCGCAGAGTATAAGATATGTATTATGCCGTTGTTGTAGGTACGCAACATTTTTTTATATTTATTATAAATAATGTACAGTCAATTTTTTTTTAACAAATTTGTAATTATAGTATTTGTATAATATCAAACAAAAGATTTGACGTTTGATTGATTGAAAATGAATGCATTTGATAATTATTATAAAAAATCAAAATCTTCAATTGAATCTTAGTTTATAATACATATTTAAAAAATTATATACATAAGGTATAAACAAAAAAGTCAACAAAAAAAATTTGTTGGCGTTTTTGAATCTTGAAGTTTATTGTATATATTTGATTTCATAATTCATTTTTAAATAAGTTTTTAAAATAAATTAATTCTGTGTTACGTGAACGCATCGATGGCGCAAAATGGGTTAAACTAAGAAGAGTAGCTTGCTGTAGTAGCTTGCTTCCGTTACTTTGTACCCATTAAGAAAAAGTACAGTAAGATTGACGACAATATAAGATTTGAAAAAGTTAGATTGACATTAGTTAAAAACGTCATTATGAGGTTGATATAACCTCTAAATCAAAAGGTTATGTAACAAACATTGAGATAACCTAAATAAAAAATTTAAGTCCAACGTTATTCGATAACGTTAGCGTCGCGTCAAATGCTTACAAGGTTTTTTCTTTGAAACTAAAAATAATTTTTCATTACTACTATTGTTCAAAGATCAACTTATATAAGCACAGGATTATAGTGCAGAAGTGGAATTAATTCATTTTGAGAAACTTACTCTTAATCCTTCGAAAATATTTATCTTTATCTGTTCCATTGTCCGGTAATTGAACCTTCGTTTCCGAAATGATAGACCGCGTCTCTTCCCATTAGTCTATTACTTTATAGTAGAAAGCAATTATGATCAGCTACTCACTTATCAAAAATTAGGTTTAGTTTCAAAAATTGTAAAATTAAGTTTTATTAAGACATAACTGTATTATTTTTAATCCTTATTAATACATAATCTTCGAATCAATCATTTATGAAAAATTGTTTAACCTAATAAAATTTATTAAAATTTGTTATAATTCTTGAATGAAATAACCAAAATTTCGGAGTATTCGAATAATGATGTAGTTTAACAATTCAAGAATATTTCTTATTGATTATATTGGTCATAAAAACATCGGCAGTCGAGGTTGAACAGATGACGTTATTTTGGTAGTCATAAGCCATGGTTATTCTCATGTCCTAATACTACTTTATTTGTTTTTATTTAACCTTATTGTGTGTTTATTCGGAAGTTATTTATCATATTTAAATACATACGACGTTTCTTTGATCGTTAAAGACCATTTTTATTATAGTATCGATATATTAGTTTATTTTCACGTAAGTTCACAAAATTAATACAAATAAGTCATATGAACGTCATATTGTTACACGTAAAAACTTTGTTATTACATGACAAAACTGACTTTAAGTTCTCCTGAGCTACCCAGATTTTCAGCATATCACATCATTAATTGATCTTATGTAATTTATTTGAATTTACAGTTCAAAACTTGTAGACAGGAAAACTGTAGCATTAGCAAAGTTAACATGAATTGAATTAAAAGTTAAAAGACAGTTCCGTTATATTTAAATATATTGTCTTTAAATCATATTTCTATTTTCGTTTTAGTAGCGCTTGTTTACATTCTTGCGCGCGTCGCCGAGATTTTTTCGGTTACAAGGCTTGATTGTTGCACAATCTCGAGCAGCGACGAGCGCTACCGAAAGGCTTGAGACGGCGGTTTTGGTTTTATTTGAATAAAATTTTAAATGCAGTTACAAATTTTTAGATTCTTTTATACTTTTCATTATCTTTTTAGAGCGGTACAGATGTTAAAGCGGTGATTGAGCACATCAAAGAGAGTCTGCAGAGATAAATACACCATTCTAAACTGTGAAGTCTCGAGGTCGGCAAAATGACCGATTTTCAACAGCTTTTTGTTTATTTTAATGACCAGTATTACGAAGTAGAACGTTGCTTGAAAGACTTGAACTTAGCGTTAAAATTATAACGTGTCTTGGATCTTGAGTATCCTAATTCAAGTGAATTTATATGGACCTTTGTTAGTACTGCTGCACTCGACCCCACCATTTCGCAAAACAGGGAAAATATTTCCATCGATGTCTTAATTGGCCGTGTGAAAAAAACCGCCAACATAGTATGAAACTGAAGTTTATTGAATATTGTTGCGTTTTTGTAATCAAGGTCTTGTATTTTAAATTCGGAATAGATGTCGCGATCGTCATTTGCTGTTGTTATGACGTCTCAAAACCAGATTTAATTTAGCGCTTGACATGTGCGGTTGTGTCAAAGTGAATACGTGTTTGTATATATTGAAAATAAACGGTGTTGTTGTTTTTATACGAAACGAGTTTGATTGTGTTTGGCGGTACCCAACAATATTTAATATTAATCTTTGCGTTCATAAACAATGACATATTTTGTGTTCAAACAGTTTCATATTTTACGATAGTTGCACGTTTTAGATTTTAATATTGTTTATTAAGTCGAATCAATCATTATCACAATGAACCAAAAATTTCCTTGTTTTGTCTGTATTATCAAGTATTTTAGACTTGAATTACAAATTCCTATCACATGTTCAAATGTGTCATTGCAATGTTTTATTATTTTGTTGTGTAGAGGATGAATAGCTCAAAAGTTATTCAGTTTTTGTTTCTTGGAGAAAACATCGTAAACAGTTCTTTCAAAACGTACAGATATTCAAAACATTGAAATTTGTAATATTACTTAAAAAAAAAAAAAATTTTCCCAATAATAATGACTGTGCGAAACACAATAAAATTCGAAGGACTAATAATAATTTTATATTAAAAATTGTAGTCAAAAAAATTGTTTATAACAATAAACAGCCTTTCCTTACTAATTAAAATAAATATAAAGCGCTGACTCGTCTGTTGGTAATTTCACGCAAGTACAAAACCGATAAATTCTGCTACCAGAAATGATGGCAGATCATTTAATTAAAAAATGACGGAAATTAAAATAATAGAAAAAGAGCGCAAAAGACAAAGACGTATACGAACGTCAAAAATAATCCGACACAAAATTCAGAAATTATAATCAGCTGACGCGCTAATAAAAGATAACGATGATAAGAAAATAAAACGGAGAAAAATGCTCCAAATTATATTAAATTTAGATTCAGTCTACGAGCTTAAGAAGCACCGATATCTGCCTGCTGCAGAAAACAAGGACAGACGTTGTGCGAATTAATTTTAATTTTAAAAGTTCAAATTATTAACGGTCGTGGAAGATCGTGTACCAACGATACCTTAACAACGTGCAAATGATACAAGCTAGGGAGTTGCTTCAACGGCAGACAACACAAATAAAAATTAAATAATTAAAATAAAATTAACCCTTTTCCCGTTAAATGATTAAAAGGAGCCCCGGCCACTGAGAGACCCATAGTGGTGCAGATAAGTTAAGGTTTCAGGTCAAACTAAACAATCTCTAGCCTTAAAAGGATGAGAGGACAGTTTGCCACGAAATGCGGAGGATAAGGTGAAGATGTTCTGAAAACATTTTTTGAATCACCAGACGTATTCTATGATTTGAATTCTTGCATTGATTATTTGTATTCCGAAAAGAACTCATTTTTAATATGATCCAAGCTGAATTTTGTATAGAAAAGAAAAACAATTTAATAATACAATATCCGTTACTAACGTTTTTTAATGAATATTAAAATCATGATGTAATAGATTTTAATAAAGGTATTACTAAATGTGTAGCAGTTTATGTCAACATAGGTTGTTTGCCACCTTCTTTGATTTCAAAACTGAGTGACATTTTATTTTTTCATTATTTAATTCTTTGGATAGATAAAACATTGGAAACGATGTGTTGTTCGCGAAAGTTGTTACGGAACTGAAATTTTTTGAAAAAAACAATAACTATTAAGCATAAACATGGAGCGTAGCAAGTTTATTTCAAATTAGTTATTTTCATCAGTGATAAACTTGGTCTATTTTTAATGCTAGACTTTAACAAAACTTTTGCGTCAAAATACTTGTTCGGGATCCGAGACGCCGGCCGTCAATTACGAGCTTCCCTCTTTTTTTATATATTTTATTTTATTCATTTATTTTATTCTATTTAAAATAAAATTGAAATTGAATAGTTCCGTAGCATTATTTCCCCGTCTTTTCGCTCCTCAGTTCGGTCCCCGCACCGCGCTATGACACGCTGCGCGCCCGTGTTGTGCAATGGCAGTGCTCGAATTCGAGCATTTGCCTGCAGTCGCTGTCAAAATCAGTGCCATTTTTGCCTTCGGCCGCGTCGGAGGTACTGATCTCGCTGTCCTCGAAATTGACAACTGGTCGCATCAAGCGACCAAGTTTTGGCTTTCAAAGCCTTATTTTAGTCTTCTGAGACTTATGCGGCGTTGGGTTGGTTTTTGAGGACCTTTATTCACCCACCTTAATCCTCTACATTCGTGGTAAACCTTTCCTTTATTTTCCCTCTTTGGCTTGAGATTTGTCTGGCTTGACCGGAAATCTCGCTATTCTTAAACCACCGTGGGTATCGTAGCGGTCGGTGTTCCAGTCATTTCAATTAAAGGGGAAAGGGTTAATTTTGTTTAATTTGTTAATTAATTTTTTATTACATCTTGTTGTCTGCCGAAGGAGCAACTCCACGGCTAATACTCAGTTCGCGTGGTCGAGGAGTCGTTCATAAAGGACCTCCCACAACCGTTAAACATTTAAAATTTAAATTTAAGTTTAATTCTCGCTCGTATCGAGCGCATGTTTTGGTTTGGTCTGTCCTTGTTTGCTGCACCGATCGGATGTCAGTGCTTCTCAAGCTCGTAGGCTGAATCAAATTCTTATTTAAAATTGATACATTTTCTCAATTTATTTCTTATCGTCGCGTTATCTGTTATCAGCGCGTCAGCAGATTTTATTTCGGAATTTTGAATTCTATAATATATGACGTTTGTATACGTCTTTGTCTTTCAAGTTAAAAGAGAATTGCAGTTCCTTTTCTATTATTTTAATTTTCCGTCGCGTTGAATTAGTTAGTCGGCCGACAATTCTGGTAGCAGAACTTGCCGGTTTTACTATTCCGCATACGGCCAAAATTCGAACCAGCGCTGATATGGAAATTAGAGTTGAAAATTATGAATTGATGTAAACAATTTTCATCTTTAATTTTTTACTTAATTTTGGTCCGTCGTTTAATTGTGTTTCGCACAATACTTTTAACGGTTTCATTTTATTAAAAAATATGTAATGTTTTCGAAGAATTGATTTTTCAAATGCGAGATTGCCGATGGTATAACGAGCAGGTTTTAACAATTAACAGCACGGAATCATGCATTAAACCATCCTGTGAGTTTAGACACCTCTTTGATTTTCATGTTACAGAAAATTATTGTGTTGAAATTATGCATGAGTTATAGAAAGGGTATGATGGAGAAACCTGGCTTTAATCCTCAATTTTTTTATTCATGCTCACTATTATGATTTAGCTCAACTGAACAACCAAGTATAGGGATTTAAGTACGGTCCTGATTATCATAATAATAAGTCGCCTGAAGTATCTCAAAATTATTTTAACAAAAAATGCATTATATTGTTATCTACCCAAATGTATTTATTTGTTAAAAATTTACCTCTAATTATCGGTGATCTTGTGCCTGAATGTGATGAGTGGAGTCTGTTGTAAGGCTTAAA
This sequence comes from Psix sp. ZL-2020, assembly GCA_022817045.1. NCBI lineage: Eukaryota > Metazoa > Arthropoda > Insecta > Hymenoptera > Scelionidae > Psix > Psix sp. ZL-2020. The sequence goes on along the minus strand of JABFQD010001617.1, from coordinate 8,181 downwards.
AGAGATTATAAATATAGTGTTCAGTAGAGGTATAACAAGAAATTCGCAACTATATCTGAACAAGCACGTATAATGCGAATAATCGGTCCTTCGTGCAACACCTCGTGTCTTCGTTTTGAGGCCAAGCATCAAGAAGGAAAGAAAACTTCTTTTATAGCTCTTTGTCGATAAATGTTTGTCGCACAATTGCTACTAAGCAAGAATAATTTCTTAATTATAAATTAATGCAACACACAAAGCATTTAAGTGCATTTAACTGATGCTTATTGGCTTAGTGATTATGAATTATTTTACTTATAGAATTTCAGTCAGAAGTAATGATAAACAACATTTTTATTTAGGTAAACAACATAAACTTGAATCCATTGTTACTATTGCAAATCAAACCGGACCAACATTTTATACTCTACATACACTTCTTATTTCTAACAATGAAACTGATTTTAGAATTATAGCAAATCGTTACAATAAGAAGAATGTTCTTTATGAGGACCATAAGCATGTCTACTTATTATACTTAAAAGATTTCAAATGGCAATGGTTGAAGAAATATGATCTCCTTCATGTATATGTCATTTCGATAAACAAAGAGAAATCTACTGATATTATGAATGCTTCTTCATGAGTTGCCAGAAGTGTTCCGGAGCTATTCAGGTGTTAGTTCTCTTAAGAAACAGGCTTGAGCTGAATGGTATTATGAAAACCAAATATACTCACCGGATATCCACAGACAGGTTTCAAATTTAAATTGGTCTAGTTCAAAACTTGCACAGATTAGTAACATGACTCAGCTGTAAGACTAACAATGTACGACTTTTAAATAGGTAAACAAAATGCAAAGAAGATTTAAAAAAAAGTAAACATGGATAAGTTAAAAAACTTGCATAAAGATTTATCAGTTTTCCTATTGCATGATTTCATCACCTTATTCTAAGTTGTAGATTTTACAAAAAAATCCGTACAAGATGGCGCATTATTGTTTGCCTCAATTTTCCGGAAAATTGCACTTGCCAATTGCAATACTACTAATAAAAAAATGTATTTTGCCGTTACCTGACTGCTAGAAGAAGAAGAACCTCACGGAAGATGAAAATGCAATGTTCTTGCATTTTCTTTCTAATTATCTTACATGTTGATAATATTTTGAGTTTAATAGTTAGATAGTAAGAGATAGCATGTTTAAGTTTAATAATGTCATCTATTAATAAAAGGACTTTAATACATTTTTACATTGTAGTTTTTGTAAAAAATGTTTAAGTTTTGAGAAATACGAGAAAAATTGATAAAGTTAAATTGTTTAGGAAAAAAATTCAAATGTAACTGCTGGAAATTTCCACTTATAATTTGACACTGAAAACTAGAAGAAAAAAACGAATTTTGCCAAGAATATTTGTAAATTCTAATATAATGTCATATGATAATAATTGTATTATATGTTCAGGATTCGAGAAGCGACCGACAAAATTGAATTAAAATTTTTTCGTTTTTCTTATTTTAATAAATTTAAGTTAACCCATTTCTTGAATTCGTGTACTTGCCTGCAATAGCTGTTAAACGACAGTACCTGCGTACAGTGTACGCAGATCCGGATGCATTTTTCTCGCTGTCACTGGAAATGACAACTCGTCCCACACGGCGACCAAAATTGGCTGTATGAATCACTCGAGCTTAAATTAACTTACATTTCGGGAAGTTTTGTTGGGTTTTTCAAGGCCTTTTTTCAATCCTCCTTTTTTCTCGACATTTAAGTCAATTTTTCTTTTCTTTCGTTTACAGCTTGAGATTGCCAGACCGAAAATCTCACCCTGCTGTTTATATTTGTTTGTATTGTCTATCTGTTGTGGAAAATAAATTAATTTTCTTATTGGTGTTGTACATATTTTACGTTTATTTGTGTACACAATTTAATTTATTGGGTCTTCGTCGGCTGTTCACCCTGATTAGTGAGAAACCGAGTGAAAAATTAATTTTTCAAGGATAAACTCAGTAATGGTGCTACCCTTCAACCCCGGATCGAAGCTAGGACGGGGAAAGTTGTGACGTGGCCAGAAATCTTGCCTTTTCTGCACCACCGTGGATCTTTTAGCAACCGGTGCACCTCTCTTTCAATTTGCCGGAAAGTTGTAAAATTTGCTTTCATTTATTTTTATAAAAATCCATATTCAAAAATGTAATTGTTTGATATTTGTGTTGTCTGCCAAGGGAACATCTTCATGGCTTTTTAAATTTGCTCTTGGATGAAGTGTCGTTGATAAACAATCTCTCAAAACCGTTAAATATTGAAACTTCACAATGAAATTTATTTCACGCACGAGTCGTGCGCCTTTGTTTTAATTTTGTCTATCTACGTATTCTACACCGGTCAGATATCGGTGCTTCCCAAGCTCGTAGGCTGAGACCAAATTATATTTAAATTTTGGAGCGTTTTATCTTTTTCATTATCAAAATCTATTATTAGTGATATCGATGCGTCATCTGATTCTAATTTCATAATTTCTTGTTTGAATATTCTGGGCGTTTGTTTTCGTCTTTGTCTTTCGTATCAAAAAATCATATTCACGATTTTTGTTTTATTATTTTTTTCTTTTTTCGTGGGACAGCTGTCGATTTCCGGTAGCAAACTTTGTCAGTTATAATAAATAACTAAGTGAACAGAAACAGAACCAACGCTTTATATTAAATTAATATATTGGAAAATATTGTGCATTATTATAAACTATTCTTCGATCGAATTTTGAATATGAATTTATTTATTGGTTATTCGACTTTCATTGTATTTCGCACATAACAAATAACTAGTTATGTTCTTTCTAGAATAATGATGATTTAAAGGATATCAATTTTTTATTGGTGAGTTTTCTCATGAAAGTGAAGATTGTATAACATAAAAGTCTTCACCGATATCCATGTAAAAATTTCTGTGGTCTGCCAAGATGGATAAACGTAAAAAGCATGGCACAGTATTGCAGATAACCGATGGAAACAAGTACTGTTACAGTACTGGTTTTACCATCGTACAAGTACAAAAGTGACTTCAACGGCGGATTTTAATAGTTTAACGACTGTTGGCCTGGTATTGGCAAAGTACTAGTATATAGATTAAAGGAATCGAATAACTTCACGAGTTTTTTTTATTATTATAATATTAAAAATTCATTCATTACATTGTGGACATTTCAATTGATTATAAAGTAACTAATTATTTCATAATTAACATTATTTTACATATTGTTTTATAAAAATAGCAAATATAAAGGGTTGTAAATAATTCACACACACACACACACGCGCGCGCGCGCGGAGGTGCATGCAACTGAGCACGTTGTAGGTGGTGGATAATGAACGGCTTGTAGATATATAGGTTAGCTCCGAGATAAGCGAAATCAAGGGGAACAATGCATTTTTTTCTTTTATTTTTTCGACGAATAAGCAGTCGCGGACCAAGCAGCGGTGGCGATGGAGACCATGGCTGGAGAAATAGGATTGTTGGAGCTTATTTCGCCCATGAAAAGGTCATAAGCGTAATGAAGCGCCACGATAGAGCGTGTGTTCGTTGCTCTTCAATAAGTGCTCATAATCTAACAACAATTGCCTTGAAGTCAGGGATTGGATTCTCAATGGCTAGGACAAGAATAAGTCCGATATAAAAACCTAGGGGAAGGAACCCCGATTAACAAGCCAAATATGGCCAGTCAACTTAGGACAAACCATACGGTGCAGGAGCTCGAATCCCCAGTACCGGCGTCTTCAGGGAGTGAGCAAGCGGGCTCCCAGGTATCGTTATCCGACGACCGCAGTGTTGTGGTGGTGGACCACCTGGCGACCACAGCTTCTAAGGCTTCAAGTGAAGAAGCTAGAAAAAGGAGAGCTATGAGTACAGTTTGGTCATAGGCTGGATGAGCTTTACGACTTTTTCAAACCCAAGCACAACGTGCATTAAGAGATCAAAACAACAGTGATCTCTCTACACACGCTATACGTGAAAATTGAAAGGCTCCACAAAGCTTTGAGCAGAACAACTGTCCCGAAGCCAGTTACGAATAGTGCTACATGTCAAACCTCTCCTGGGCTGGAGGCTCGACAACAAAGCTCGAAGCGCACTTCTACCAAGAGGAAACCAGTGGAGTCACTAACTAAGGACTCCTCTAGGCTACAGAAGAAGAAGAAAGTCGAAGGCCAGCAGCGACTCATGATCCCTGATTTACGAGAGATCTTCGCAACACCCAGTAGTACTCCATGCGAGAAAGATGCTCCCACAAACCAGTGGGAAACAGTGAGTAAAAAGAAAAAAGTGAGTCAGCAAAGCCAGGAAAACCTGGCAAAATTGAGACGCGTACGTCCGAAGCCGATTGGTTCGGACGCTATCCTTGTGAATGCAGATACGGGGAAATCCTACGCGGACATCCTGCGGCAAATGAAGAATGATCCGGAACTAATACTGCTGGAACCCTGTATCAAACGAATCAGACGGAAAGGAGCTGATGACTTGCTGTTGGAGTTGGAGAGGTCCTCCAACGATAAAGCTGACCAGCTCAGAAACTGTATTTCGGCAAAACTCGGAAAAGAAGCAACAGTGAGCACATTGAGGGAAGAAACTCACATTAAGCTGCGTGACCTCGATGAACTGGCTTCGAAGGAGGAGATCCTGAAAGCTCTGAAGAAGCAACTTAATGGAGCTGAAAACCTGAACAACTCGTCAGTGCTTTCAATACGCCCTAGTTATAGGGGGACCCAAATCGCGACGGTCAAACTACCAACACTGTTAGCTCGTAAAGCAGCGTAATTGAGCAAAATCCGAATTGACTAGATAGTCAGTCACATTCGACTTAAAAACACCCCACTGAGTTGCTTCCGTTGCTGAAACTTTGGACACCGAGCCGAAGCCTGTAAAGGTCTGGATATGTCCAAGCTTTGCCGAAAGTGCGGAGAAGAGGGACACTTGGCGAAGAACTGCTCCAAGTCTCCATACTGCTTGATTTGCGCCGATACATTAGAAACTGGGCATGTGTCTGGTAGTAGCAGATGCCCGAAGTATCAGAAAGCTATGAAAACAGCAGCTCAAAGAAAGAGATGAGAATCATACAGTTGAACTTGAACCATTGCGACCATCTCAAGACCTGTTGACGCAAATTGTGAAAGAGGCCGAAATTGATGTCGCTATACTGTGCGAACAGTACAAAAATGCCGAAAGCACTACTTGGTGCTCAAACATCTCCAACAGAGCAGCGATATGGGCTACAGGCAGATACAATATCCAGGAGACTATCCCTGTTCCTATAATTGGCTTTACATGGGTGAAAATGGGTGCCATATATTCTATAGTATATACGCCGCCTCAAATGACTTAGTGGCTGAATTCGAGTCCTTCTTGCTTGAACTAGCAGAGGAAATCCGAGGACACAGCCCAGTAATCATTACAGGCGACTTTAACGCTTGGGAAATTGAGTGGAGTAGCAGGGAGACAAATCGTTGGGGGAGATTCTACTCGATCACTTTGCCTCATTAGATGTCATCTCAGCTAACACGGAGACAAGTCCAACGTTCAGGCAAGATGAAACAAGCTCAATAGTTGATCTGACATTCACAAGCGAGAGCTTATGTCGACAAGGTCTGTCATGGAGGGTCTGCGACCTCTACACCCGTAGTGATCATCAAGCTATCATGATTGATATCAGAGAATGCCCTGGTCCTTTCCCTTGGACGTAGCTGCAGATGGAATCTCAAGACATGGGACACAGACTCCTTTCTAGTCATGATGGAAAACGCTGCGAATAGTGAAAGCCATCTAAACGATCGAGCTGATCGCCTTATGTCGCAAGTGACCGCAGCATGCGACGCATCTATAACGAAAACATCATCAAAATATTATCGCTGAGCTCCGAAGTCGCTGCCATCGGACCCGAAGCCTTTATCAGCGAGCAAGGAGGCGTCCAAACTTTACCGTAATACAGGAGGAGTATAAGATTGCGCGCAAGACCTTTGAAAAAACGATTAAGGTGAGCGAGCGACGATGTTGGCGCGGACTTTGTCAGGCCGTCAACTCAAACCCATGGGGTAAGTCCTACAAGACTTTAAAGGCAAAGCTGAAAAGCGTTTGCTCAATAACACCGACATATATAGCTATGCCGGGAAACATCGTATCAGTACTTTTTCCCGAACACTCGGAAACAATCTTCGATGGTTCCTGGAATCTTCGAGGAGAGGAGATTCCAGCCATTACACCAGAGGAATTGCTTGCAGCCACGCATGGAATTGAAAACTGCAAAGCCCCAGGACCAGACGGAATCCGCAATATAGCGCTCAAGGTAGCTATAAAAGCACGCCCGGACATCTTTAGGCACGTCTACGACAGCTGCCTCCACAGAGGCGTGTTCCCTAAGTGCTGGAAGAGACAACGATTGGTGCTGTTGCCCAAGGGCGGCCGATCAGCTGCCAACCCATCCTCCTATCGACCAATATATTTATTGAACATAGCAGGGAAAATACTTGAACGCATCGTGTGCTACCGATTGGATTCCTATGTTGAAGATGTCCATGGACTTTCCGACAACCAATTCAGCTTTCGCAGAGCGCATTCCACAATCGATGCAATTTTGCAAGTTGTAAATGCGACTTCTTCACGGACAGGTTCCTAAAATATCAAACAGATGACGGATTGAAGACCCGAAAAGTCACAACCGGTATACCACAAGGTTCAGTCCTTGTGGATACCGGTCGTGGATAAACACCTCGAAGATGTAACTCTTCTGGCGAACGAGTCCATCAAAATCATTCGCCGATGTCTTACTTCAGTGAAACTTTCTCTAGCGGACCACAAAACCGAAGTAATCTTAGTTTGAAGCAGAAAGCAGCTAGAAACCATCACGCTTACAGTAGGAGACCAAAACATCACGTCCCGGTCTTGTTTGAAATATCTCGGAGTATGGATAGACTCACAACTACTCTTTAAAGAACATCTGTAGATTACCAGTGCTAATACAGCAAGCGTTACTACTGCATTGGCTCGTATCATGCCCAACATCGGCGGGCCAAGACAAAGTAAACGCCAGCTTTTGTCAAGTGTGGTGAGGTCCATTCTGTTGTATGCAGCTCCTGTTTGGGCAGGTGCTGTAAACATCAAAGCATATAGCCGCCAGTTGACTTCCGTATACAGGAGAAGTGCTTTGAGGGTTGCCTGCGCTTTCCGTACAGTCTCATACGATGCCACGTGCCCATGTAGAAAAATTTGTGGTTTGCCAACATTTACAAGCGGGCCAATCTTGGCACAATGGGAAAAGCCAACAGTCGCAATTGTTGCTGACCCAACGTAGAAACAACCGTTAGCAAATCGTTGGCACGAAGGTTTTTTCCAGTGTATGCAACATAGTTAATTGGGCTAAGATTGGCACAAGACTGTCTCAATTAGTGAAATAATTATTTAGAAGTCAATCTAACATTAATATTATTTATGATAGAAATATTGAAAGCATCAACCAGAAACCACGCGCTAGGCCAAGAGCTATATACTTTGAGTTCTTCTTTATTTTTATAGTTGTACATTAGATAAAAATTTAAGAAAGATTGGTCCGATCCGTTGAAAAAAAAGGAATTAATGAGGATAATAATATATAGAAATTCATTCCCAAATAAATATTATTCACATTTGATTCATGTTAACATATTTTCATTCATAAATGTAGTAGAGTCATAATTACTCTTTTCTTCTCAATTGTTGTTAAAATGTATTTTTTTCTAATATTTTTAACATAATATATCTGAAGCTCATTAATTATTTCACGAACACACATTATTCCCAATTCTTTAGATGACATAGGATAAGAAAAAGCATCAATATCTGCGATAATTCTTTTACCGTGAAACATAAGTTCATCCGAAGGAACATAATTCACAGTTAAAACAAAAATTTGATCAATAAGTATAATTTCTTTGTTGTTCATTTGCACAATGTTATTTGGTTTAGTGGATTTAATAGTTATATTATTAATACATATAGAAGAAAAAATCATTTTATCAATTAGTTTTTCTTTTGCAAGTTTTACAATCGGATTATAATCCAATTTTTTTACAGTATATATGATCGGATAGCGATTTTGAATTGATGATATGTTTTTCATTTCCATCTCTTTCAGTCGTCGCATTATTTGAGAAACTGGTTTCGTCCTACTTTTTACTAACGTTTTA
>JABFQD010001616.1:0-17688 GCA_022817045.1 Psix sp. ZL-2020 | reverse complement strand
GGCTGATTCTCGTATCATGATTAATGACGTTTCACGTGATGCGGAAATGGAAATTTGAGTGTCAACTTATAATAATTGCTAGGGAATAGAGTAATCGAGAATAAAGAAAAAGGTAATATTTAATCATCGATGTATATTTGAACGATAACAATTAGGATATAAATACGTTGCTACGAAAGCTCTTCTATTCAAACGTAACCATTGTGTACCTTATTTAAACATACGTGCACATCTGTATCATCACTCACTGAGAATAAATACATTTAAATGCGCGCTGCGAGCGCGCATAATGAGGAGTACACGGAACGTCGGTTTTCGCAAAAACAAAATTAACGAGAAAGAATGACTGCGTGTCTACATTGTTATAAAACAAAAACAGCAGATTTCGATAAACCAAGTAACGTCTTCTTCAAGCGTATCAACATGTCAGAGGTATCGCGCTGCGCATACATTGCGCGCGAGCAAAGAAACGCTAATTCGAAACGAGCCTTTGGGACAAATAAAACTGTTTCGTTGTGAAACACTCATTACATGATAAACATTCTTCAAACACGGATTTTCGCTGAATAAACGAGTTCGTAATCGCGTAATCGTATTTCTCCGATTACGATTTCGAACGGAATTAATTAACATTCTCGACATATTAATTAAAGCTCCTTTCATGCCATGGCTACGGTTCTGTCACAGCCGAATGGATCAAGTCATTATTCACACTTATCAAGATTATCATAAAATTGCGCTCGCCAAATCAGATAAAAGAAAATGTCCATTTTGCGTCGGATGCAAAAATAGTCTCATGCAGTATTCATCGCATACGCGACGCAAAAGTCGATGCTTCCGCGCAGCACTTAATTGCGGCGAGTTCGCCAGACATCAATTCAACCGGGGGCTAATTGATAAGTGAACATCGAAGGCTCGATTGGCGCAATTCGACCGGGTTAAACAGCTCAAACGACCTGAGACCCTCTAACGTACTTATCCTGATTGATCAGCTTTGACAGAACCTAAGTTACTTCTTATATATAGGAAATTGATTGAACGAACACACGTGATCGTAAATCAATCTGTACGCGATGGACACTTTTCATGCTAATCTGGACGTTCTTATAAAGAGATTAGATTCCTATATTGGCGAACGATTGCGTAAGAGACTATGAAAAAGGAATACAGTAAAATATTCAGTGACTGCTTTAACAGAAGACCGCAGTTTTAGTTTTTGCTATGAACATCCTATCGGTTTATTTGTGTCCCTGAATCAGCGAATAAGATTCTCAATTAAATTTGAGTCAACCTTCAAAATCGTAAAAACAAAGTTAGTCGATGTTGGTAGAAGCAATGTTGCTTCAAGAATCACTCTTTGTTATTTCATGTTTTTTCTTTGGTAAATGTTGGTGTCACAGCTAACAAAAATAAAGTTGATTTCATTTTTGAATTTAAATTGAATTAACTCTTGAATGTAAACTTGAAAAAAGATTCTAAATCTAATGTTTTTCAACTTTGATTAACATTTTTTCAAGTTGATTCAATAATAATACTTATGTACACATAAACTGAAGTATTAATATGTTGACTTAATATAAGTTAAATCAACTTTAACTTAAAGTTTTCATTTTGAATATTGCATCAACATATTGATAAAAATATTAAAAATCAATTTTATTCTTGAACAATTCATGAATATCTACAATATAAATTTAAATATTAATTCAATATTAGCATCACATTAAATCAACAATTAAGTTAGACAACTTTAGCTCAACCATCAGCGTACGTTGAAAAAAATGGACGCAAACTTAACAAATACTGTATTCCTTTAGGCACTTAAAACAAGTTAACATAATATTGTTAAACTAAACATTATTGAATTATGCACACATGAAAAACCATCTTAATATCAACTTTGAATTATAGTTTGCAATATTTCAAAACTGAAACTTAAGTCTAATATTTTTTCAACGTTTTTCAACCCTCAGTAAACTATAGATTAGCATTATAGTTTGACTGTTCTTCCCCAGGGTACATATTATCAGGAAATAGCTGTTTTTCGAGAATATACTGTCTGGCTAAAATACACCGTCGGTAACGTTAACCGATAACATGATCATTAAAACAGATTGTTTCTGAAAGCAATAACTCAAACACAGCACGCGTGTGGTAAAAAATCGCGGACGTTGGTTGAAGAGAAGTTGGAGGTTTGGTTATTAGCGGCGCTTGTACACTGGAGAATACAAGACAATATCTCGCGTTAGTTAGCGGCAACACGGCTCCGTAAGTTGGGTAACGATTTTCATAACAGCAGACGATGGGGTTAGCATGCACAATTGATATTCGGACGGCCGAGGAGTGTGATTTGGATCGTGTTTGCAGCGTCCGAATGAGTAAATAGGGAGCGCTGAGATGGACCGAGATTCTCTATTGTGTGTGAGCTCTTTCGAATGCAGATGAGCGTTTCGTGGTGCATGTCTGGCGCAACGCTGGTTGAGCACCACTGGCGCCTTATATATACCTGCTCCAGCATTGCAGCTTTTTCCATTCATCCGGCAAGTCAGGCTAACGAGATGAAACAAAAGAGCCTTGACTTCACCTGTTTATTTTGTGCACGCCCTACGTGCATTCGATCGCGACCGGATGAAAACTTGGCTCGGTCGATTCGAGCGGCGCGCCATTTCGGTGCATTAAATGATGATAATTAAAGTGGCGTTATCCCGAAGAAGTGGCCATTGTGGCATTTGGGTTTTCATTTTGCCCGGCCACTCGATCGCTCGTGAAAATCGTCGCAAAAACATCGCCGTCGCTTTTTCCTTAGCTTCGCACTCAGCGTGCACTTAACGACGCGACTTGCGATAAATACGAATAACGGCCGAAAATCATTCCCGGTGCCTTTTAATTCTAGCGTGAGAGCTTTTTGAATCTAAAATGATTATTCTGCGCGAACGAAAAGTGCATTACTTTAACCGGATCGAGACTCACGGTGCATGAAAGCCCGTAAGTTTCCATCGCAAAATGTGCGCGCGAGCCTGATAAAAGCGCGCGTGACACATTTTTCTCGCAAGTGGGTTAGCCACACACTACGGCGTCAAAATTGTAAAATCAATCGCTCGTTTTTTCTCCCTTTTTGACTGAGCGCTCGCGACACACCGCATAATTACACGACGTCGTCGCTCGCGCGATTCACACGCGCCATTACGTATGCTTGCGCAGACTCGATTTCGGTGATTCGAGTTAATTATTCTGAGTGATATCGGCGCAGTTTGGGCGTGCTTATAGGATGCGCGCAAAACTTGTTCATATCAGCTTTGCCCAAGTTCGCCGCTCGTGGGACGATTAGCGTGCTCTACTTGTTCTATAATTCAATTACTTCGGCGCAACTTGCGGTCACCACAGACGTCTGGTGCTAATATTGTGTACGCCGTGTTTCTTTTCTTCCGCGACTAGTTTGGCTTCCTAATGTTGAGCAGTTTAATGCATTACCATGCTGGAATTCAATTTACTTGGACATGACAAACCGGTTAGCTGTTAGTTGTTAGCTAAATGAGTTTAACTGACGGCCCGAAAAAGATTATGCAAGAAAAAACGCGCTGCTGCGACACTGCCAACTTTTCGACAAGTCGCCGCAATGAAGTGACGCAATTTTGTGAAGCGCAATTCAACACAAAATTGTCCCTCTTGAGAACCCTCAGCCAACAACAGCCTGAGAATTTAAACACTAATTTCTTGCAACAAACAGAAAATGGAAATTAAGGTTGAATCAATGGCCCAAGTCGAACGTCGCTGAGCCAGTTTCATGAATTTGAAAATTGCTGCATCAACTATGCAGCAATTGCTAATTTAACTACTAAATTCACTATTAAATAATTTAGCAAACCTAATTTTAGCAACTGAGAAAAATAGTCAATTGGATCATGAAATGATTGTTCAATTGTTTCGAGGTATAATAAACTCAACGCTGAACTCATTTAGTTGAGCGATTCAATTAAATCTAAATATTAGTACAACTTTAAGTAACTTTGATTATAGAGCGAAATTTAGTCGAATAAAGTAATGTAACTTTTCAAACATAATTAGTCAAAGGCGCCATCTGCAATCATGAACGTTGAATTTTGTCAACGTTGAATTATTAGTATTGTCATAACATGAATTGAATAAAGATTAATTCAGAAGACTAAATTAGTCTCATTTAGTTGAAGTAAACTAATCAACTAAATCATATTGATTCAACGTTGACTATAAAGTTTGAGTCTGTCAAAATAATATCGTGATTTTAACTAGCTTTCGGAAAGTAATTCAACGTCAAATTTACATTTTTGCAATTTTCTCTCAATACGGGATAAAAAGTTGTATTCACGTTTGTAATCAAAGTTTTTGCAATTTCCTATCAACGTTGAATTTAAATTGGCGTTCTTTTAAACATGTCATATAGCTAAGCACAAAATTGTGATCGTGATTTAAAAAATCACGGATTATGCCTGAAGTTTTGTTTCGGCTGCTTCGTTTATGTTGAAATAGCTTAATCCAAGACGTCCTTTCAGAAGTAATGGAACTCACGAGTTAAAAATGCGATCGTATAGCGGACAAGTTCGGCTGCGGTGTTGCGCGGAATACGCGCGTGATAACATCTAACGGGACACAAACGGCGAGGCTGATTTTTATCAAACGGCAGCGCTTGTTTGTTCCAATTGGAGCAATTTGTAATTCAACGAAACTATGCGGAACGTACAGCGAGCGATCGTAAGGATGTTGAGCAATTTTTACCGGTTTTCGTTAATTAGACGCTGTTCAATTTTCTTACGAGAAGTTAGCGAGGAGTAAATTCAATTTCGTTTTAGCGTAATAATTAAATGGATGATAAGCTCACTCGTTAATTAAGCCGAGCAATTGTTCGAGTCCTTCAAAAATTCAGTTGTAGTGAACGGAAATAAAAAAAAGGCTTCAAACAAAGCAGTTTCGTGAAGATCAGCACTTCAACGACACGATAATTAATCTCGCAATGAAAACTAGTAAAATAATGGGTCAGCGTTGTAGTATATAAAAACTTAAATTGTTTTCCTGCCGGAATAGGACAAAACGGTTGCAAAGTTCGAAATAGTCGTACATATTTTAAAACTGTTTTACACTCATTTCTGGATGTAAGAAATTATATTGCCACGAGTAGCGTAAACTATAGACAAACTTTTATTTCGATTGCTCAACGGATATAACGTATAAAGTAAAGTTTGCCTGGATGAAAGATATTTCTTGTGATTTACACGCAACAACAACTATAGAAACAATTTCCTCTTAAAAAACAACATTTTTCTTTACAATACCGCGGAAGAGGCAGCGAGTGTTTATCGAAATGTGCGCTCTTACGTATAAAAATTAACAAATTCTCACAGCGAGGAGGGCGATTGTCGAGTTTGTTGAAATACGATCTTGCGGATGCGGCTCAGAGAAAAAACCAAAACGCGTCCTCAATTTGCATGACGGATCTAAAACGGCCTTCCAGACGAATTGTTACAAGCTTTCCAGAGACAACAGTCAAACAGAAAATCTCATTCAAACGAATCGCCGACACGAAACTTTTTCCACGTGAAAAGTCACGTAAGAACGCTGTACGCTGGCTTTTTTGTCATTATAATTACTATTATTTGGCTGGATTACGTGCTGACACGAAACGCGCACTCGCTTCAATCAAGCGAGCGAACAGATGAGGACTGAATATTGTAGGCGCTATTGTTCTGCGGCGAGCGGTGTTTACAGGTTTAGATGAATAAAGCCCGGCCAGAGGCAGACCCAGAATTAAGGCAGTAGTGGAACGACGAAAAAAACTAATGCAAAAAAGCACTTCCCAACGAAGTGACCCCACGTAGCAGTAAATAATTCACAGGTTGCCATCGCCGGTGTGCAGTGATGCGAGTAGTTGCAACCGCCGCCTACGCTCGACGACGACTTTTACCTTCCCGATCCCCTGACTAGCGTCCTTTTTTTGTTGCCTGGCCATCATCGAACCTCATCATGTTACTTTTATTGCTTCCTCAATATTTATTTCCGGCATTTAGAACTCTTTAGCCATCCTAACGTGCATATCACATCGCAACGCAATGTTCTGGACATTTTTCAAACGAGCTCTCGATTCCATTCCATGATGTAATGTTGAAATAAAACTTGAAATATGATGCGGCGTTAATGACATTGAATAATCATTATTGTCAGTTTAAATGATATTAATCGGCTTGGATCTTAGAATTAATTTTCGTGCGAATTTAATTAAACATATTATCGTTGTATTTTATGTGAGGTCAAGAGAAATTTATTAGTTCTACTTGTTTTTAATCACAATAACATTTTTACTCTCGAGGAGAAATACGATTAAATATTACCGTATGCCAGTAATGTGGGGGACGAACTTCCTTTGGACCATGAAAATAAGCATTGCATGAATTAGAAATTGATATTTTAATATTGAATAGTAATGATGAAGAAATTATTATGATTACTCAGCTAGTGAAACTACATTAAAAAGAGAAATCGAATTCATAAGCGTTATAATAAAATACAAAACTTACAATTTTGTCACAAAAACTACGATGTAGATCGTAAAGATTACAATTTCATTGCTAAAGCTACGATCCACGTCGTTAAAAATACGATGTCTTTCGTATAAAATACATCGTTTATCGTTAAAAATTGAATTCTTATGAATTTAGTATAGGAATGTATAAAAATATCTTATGTAGGAAATTGATTATTTGATCGGTATTTGTTTTGAACATCATTTCGAAATTTAACCTTACTTTCCTTGAAATTATGAAACAAGACGTACATCTCAGTTTGATACATATAATAACATACTCAAAGTGCTTCATATTCAACTTCATTTATATTCAATATTCAAATTGTAATTATCAAGTATTATCTCACATGTAGTAATTTTTAAAATCAAGTTTTTCTACTACACAACCTAATGTAATAAGTATATGTTATATAACTATTATTTACATAAAACGTAATAACAATACTATCGAAATAAACACGTTGACATTGTATTGTCATTAATCAAAATAATAATTTTCATTCATTTGCTATTATGGTGCAATACCATAAGTATATTGTAGATATATTGCTGAGATGGTATGGTTTAAACCTTAACCTCAAAATGTCACATGAATCATATTCATGGGCCATAAAAACTGTTCAATTGGAATTTTGCTGATGTTGTAACTACATTCGATTAATGCTAAAGTGATTTTGAATATCTTTTTAACCCCCTGTCAGGGATTAAATCTATAATATCGACATCATTTAGTCAATAACAAAATTATCCATTTTGTTTAACTTAGTAATAAGAACTAATAATTCCACAATACTGTATACCCATATAAATGTTTTACGTTTTTTTCCAATTTTACAAAGTAAACAATATGGCAATATTTGAACAAGGCCACTACTTAAAAGAAACATTTTATGAATTTTAGAGGTCATACAATAAAAACTAAACTACGTCTTTGAACTTTAATTTTGTTGTCATTTAATTAGTGTTTATTACTTGATTTTTATAAAAACAGTGACAATATGTAATAATGATAATTTGTTATTCAATTAAACTGCTGTTCGAAAATAAAGATCAAAGGTAAAATAATCAATAACAGTTTATACGATTCTGTTCCTAAAAACCACTAAAATGTGTTTGCAACATTCTAAAATCTAAATCAATATTATTGTTACATAAAAACCTATTATGTTTTCCCTGAATAGAGGGACAAAGAAAAAGATAATGGAAAAAGTAATTATGAAATACGTGCGATAGGAAATTCAACAATTTCATAATGTTTCATGTATATATCCATATATGTATATATTTAGAATATGTTTTTCTATATTTACATAAAGATTCATACACCATAAATTATAAAATTCTTTGGAAACCCTATGTATTTCCTGTTGTAGTTAAATAGCATTTCATAATTGTTTTTTCATTGTGTTTTTCCGAGCGACTTGAACCAAGGGTCCCAACGTCAAAAAAGCAGCGTTTAAGCACAAACATGTTTCCCACATAAAAAAACTGTTGTTTTAACCTAAATATTTTGTTCTTATTTTCCTCAAGGAAAATAATGATCTGTTCTCTTCTTTTTTCTTTTCCCTTCACATCTTCTTTCACAAGAGTACATATCAATCTGTCCTCGACCAAATCAATAAAACATATTTCATCCAATCGATTAATTGATTCAAAAGAAATGAAGGGGCCGATTAGGTATGACTAACAAAGCGCCGCTTGCCAACAATAAATCGTGGCCGAAATTCCCGAAATGTGTGAAATTACTCGTTTGACAAACCACTGCGATTATAAATCAGTTGAAACTACCGGCCTGCAACCGGAAGGAAGACACTGGATTTCTCTGACGCATTGTTCTATAATTTCACTGTCCATTTGCTCATACAACATTTATCAAATGTATTCGGTGCTAATGTAGTTATTGATGAAAGTTACATATTAATGCTGCTCGAGACGGCCCAGCTTTACAAGTGGTCGCACAAAGTCCGCCGCTGGATGGAACGTTTGAGTGCACATCAATTTATAAATCATGCTGAAGTTAGCTGTTTGAGTCGATAGTAATTAAAAATGTCGAACTGAAACGCGCAGTTGTCGGATTACTTCACTTAGGCTCGGGAAATTCATTAACACATTTCGGTAATACATTTTATTCGTCTCAACAAGGGTATATCAGGACTCCTCTTCAATTGGTTTGGGCCGTAATTGATAATTATAACACGAAAACTCCTTTGGAACATTCAAAGTTATAATTAGCCCACGAACAATCGACAACTTCGCGCAACTCGCAAACGTTTGAAACTTTCATCTTATCCAGTGCTTCAACCTTCGATCATATATATTTCACGTCTAGAATTTCGTTTCTTGCTTGTTTGTTTGCACAAATCATCGCATTTTTCAGAGCCGATATAATCAATTCCGCCGAATCCTTGGAAGTTGTTATCTTTCTTAATTGCAACGGAGATATTTCTCTAATCTACCTTGACGCTGGCTAAAAACAAATTTGAAATGTAAATTTAAACACCATTCGTTACTGGTGATTGCATTTTATTTCGACTAAAGAAATTCCGATGGAAATTGTTCGCTAAAGAATAGAACTGTAATTGTATACAGAAACCACACTTTTAGGAAAACCTATTCTCCATTACAATCAGGTCGAACACTTGCTAAAACTACAGTAGTCTCGTGATATATATTTCAATTGTATGAACACCCTGAAAAAGTTTCAAGTCCTGCTTTGCGCTCGAAAAGTCGAAGTTGTAACGTAACTATAAGTTGAGTATACTCAACATTTGATCAATTTTAAAGTCTGTCTATATGTTGTTAAAAATTATATAAAATAATGGATATCGCGTATATATTGATACTTTTCATGATTTTTTCCCGAAGTTTAATTCCTCACTTAACTATAAGTTGAGCAAACTCAACATTCGATCAATTTTGATGTTGATAAAAACTATGTTTAGTCGTGTTTATATTACATATTTCATAATTGGCAAATTAGATATCATAACCGGAACTAAATAAACGATCTAAAAAGTTACAAGCAACACGATTCAAGTTATCAGAATATCATTAATATTGTCAACATTAATTTAACATCAATTAAAAGTTATTTCAACACTTCTAGATTGACTTCGCGAGGTTGAACTTTGGGAAGTCTGAGTTTGCTCAACATAAATGGCGATTTCCAAATTTGTTGATACAAGAAATTAGCGTTAAAAACTGATCAAAGAATACACAAGTTGGAGTAACTTCGACAGTAATTTCAAACCAATCATATGCACAACTTTGATTTCGAGCCAAAACAAGTTGAAACTAGATAAAAATCAAATATATGCCAGAGTTGTTATAAATCGCACTATAGATAAAATTTTGATAATGGAAAATGTAATTTTACAAATGCATAACAAATCATAAAAAATTCATATCGCAGTGGAAAGATTTGCATGTAAAATTAATACAAAAATATGGTTTGAAATGCACAAAATTGGAATATTGATTTCTTTTTAATTCATAGTTTATATTTTATTCCTCTGATACTACTACTTTGATTTCTTCCAATAAAAATACCAAATCATTTTTATTTTTCTTTTGGCATGCTCGAGAACAAAATAAAGTAAAACAATCTGAACATAGTCTATTAGAAAAGATATTGTCGTATAAAACGATTTTATCGAATCGCGTTGAAAAAAGAAATCTAAGTTGATCTGTTAGTTAATCTGGTGGAAACTTCGTAGTTCGAAAACACTGTGAAAATCACACATTATCCTTTGTATCAAATGGACGGTCACGTTTGGTTTTCACCGTCGCCTCGTAAATTATTACTTATTAGTTTACACCTATTGACATTATTTGTGCTACATCCAGGGACATTAAATCACCCATAGATAATCGTATATAAATCTTTGACTACAAATAATATATTTTTGCATAATCATTTTCCATCAAGCTTTTTGTAGACAACTTCAACTACAAAGGTACTACAATGTGATTTCTCACACGCTCCAAAAAAGATTTACATACCACATACATTTACATTATCGCGCAATCGAAAAATCAAAGAAAAGACGTTAAATGAAAATATTTTAGAAGAAATTAAACACATTTATCACAGTGGACCGTGAAAGTCGGACCAAAAAAAAATGTTACTTTCGCGATTCAACTAATGAATTCAGAGTCCGTTAATAAAAACCTACACCTATAGCCCGCCCGCATAAGAATAACTATATATATTATTGGAGCTCAGCTGGGATATTAATTTTTGCACGTCGTGTGTATTTTTACAAACTGCAGTTTAAGTGGTAGATATATATTGTACAAAAATATTGTACGAAACTTTGATGTAGAATGGCGTTATTCATCCGTGTGACCTCCTTTCAAGCATACACTTTTAAAGGATTATGCTTTACGACGAAATACAGTATTAATTCTGAAAATAATTGTTCCGCTATATATATATATATATATATGTATATATGTATATATATATATATCAAACAAAAACTATTAAATTCTTGCTAATTATTCTCTAGCGTGAAATTTTTTCACAGTACAACTTTCCAAGTTATAACAATTATTTCAGGATAATTAAGGTCAATAATTTGCATATGGCTCGAATGCACACGCGCGCGCGCAAAATTTGATTGCGCGCGCGCGTGCGTTTTTTGCACATATCATTATTTTGCGCGATTATCAAAAACTCAATAATCCAATTGATAATTTAAACAGAGCCTTTGAATATTTGTCACGTGCAGCGAAATTATATATAATCCAGCAGTACATTTCGTTTAATAGAAACATTAAAAATGCGGACACGCTTTTGAAATGATTGTATATTCATTGTGTTTGGAATATGCCGATTTAATCGCGCAGAGCAAGAAAGTAATTTTTGCGTATCTGCGTAAACTAGCATGTAAGGCTTTTGTATTAACACCTTATACGTCTAATTTACCATAAGATTCAGTGTAACGTTATATTAACGGTACGATCTTTGTCTATGACGCATAATGTAATTAATGTAAAACTTTTCGTGCAAAGTACATGCACGAAAGATATTAATCTTAAATGCTCTTACCAACATGGGACTCCCTACCAATAATCCTTTAGAAGTTTTAGTGGAGCAACTAAACTTCGTATGTTATAGCACACGTGTATATACCTGCGTTAAATCTGCTCATATAGCAGCTGCTGTAATGTAACGAAGGGCATCTCGGAAGACGAATAACTAATCAAATAATTTTCCCAAGTCCTAAATCCCGCGAACAATAACTCAGCAAAGCTCATTTTCAATAAAATTAGAATCCAGTCCAAGCGGAACTAGACGCGACGCTTATATATTAAACGCAAGTCGATTAAAACATTAAATTTAATTGGAGTAAAAAACAACTTTATCACCTGACTTAATTATAACTTCGGAGCTTGCAAAAATATTTATGAACAGGAAAAGAGAATTAGCGCAGCAGTGGCGGAGTAATTTATTAAATTGTTTCGCCGGGGATGAATGTGCGGGCTAGATACGTTTACGTTCAAGCGCTGAATGTAATCTTAATAAATGTTCAAATGACGGCGTTATTTCAAATTGGCAAAAATGATTCGCAGTCGTAAATGTAGAATCGGGTAAACAACATTTACATGCAAATGATCGAGCTGTTATTGCTTTCCGAACCGCGGTAATATATTTAAAAGATACAGGAAACGTCATACAAATTTCAATGCCAGACTGTAAGAAGACGACCAGCGACGGAGGATGGCGCAAATATATATTAAGGGTAGTCTCCCTCCAAAGACGATAATACCCTAGACTTCCTGTAATTGATTACCCCAGGACTTTATATCACAACATAAAATTGTTTTACCACTAGCATAAAACAAAATGAAAGATCCCTTTCAGATTTAGTCGGCGGGCACTTATTCTGCAATGAATTTAGACAAAAGATTAATTAACATGGCGCGCGCAAAAAGTTGGACAAAAAGTTGCGTGATCCGGGCGCTATCGCACTTTTCGTTAAAAAAGCTAATTAGTATAAAAATCAACTCCGCCGAGCGGAAAAGATTTCCAACGCAGCAACAACTCGTAGTTTCAAAATTGAACGAAAGTGACGAAACGCACTTCCGTCATTAAGAACCATCTCTAACAGCGCGAGAGATACGTTGTTTTCGTTCCGCCAAGAGACCTGTGTAATTATACGCTATCAGCATTAAAAAGGCCTCGGAAAGTCCACGTCGCACCCCATAATGGATTCCCTTGGAAGTAGTCATTGACGCCACCATTTCAAAACAGAAGGGTGAATATTGAGCAACGGGATATGCTGGGGTAACATATGGTGGAGCGTAAGAGTCCACCAATGACGTTTCATTTGGTTGGTACGCTCGTGAACTTTCAAGAATGAACGTCCTTAAAATTCCCGCGGATACCTCGCAGTGCGAATAGCCAGCTAGAAGAGGATAACGAATATATCACGCTTTGATTCACGTCAATATAATCTCGATCGTGATATAATCAACGTATGTTGTGACCCTAGCTGTACTGCAGCATGACGCCGTTCATCTGTCTGTCTGTCCGAATGGTCCAATATATCAAGCTACGAATTTCTGACCTAGCTGGTCAATCCGACTCAATTATATGGGCGTTGGCTTGACACATTCCCCCAAGATGATATTCTATTATGGTAATTTTTTATCCCCGCGTGTGATCGCAACTTGATATATTCCATTACAAAACAATGATATCTCGAGCTGAAACAATCGCGATTAAATCCTGTAAAATATTGAAGCTGGAGGCATGTATGATTCAGTTGTGCAATGTCACGACCACTGACGTCTACATGCTCCTCCAAATCTTAATCTTACTGCGTGACATTATTCTTTCTATTTTCACTTGGATAGTCTTTGTTCTTGATGCTATCATGGAAATTAATCGGCCTGACTTTTCTACCTGTTACAGAAATCTTCACGGGAACAATATATCTGTTATCTTCAATTCGGATTTCGAGGATATGGCTACGCTTCATGTGCTGTGAGTAAATGTTTTTTAACTGGATACTCGGTGCAAGCAAAATACACGGAAACAAAGAATGTAAAATTGTGCCATTTTTTACTGACTGAGGTTGAAATCAGAACCTATTGTATACAAGTTGACTTATAATTTGAACGTTTATTTTTACATGATTTATATTGTATTTGTAACACGATTGTAAAAATACATAATTTGATGTTATATTTACAAGGTAATTGTAAAATTATCGAATTTAGTGTTTTATACAAAAAAAATGTTTTTTAAATTACATACATTGTGAAAATATTTTATTGTATTCTAAAAACCACTTTAAATTTTGAACGGAAATTCGTTATCAATATTACTAAAGTATACTTTATTTGAATGATAAAAGATTCAGTTACTATATTATTATTGATAAAGAAATATTTCAGACTTTTATCATTTTTAAAACAAATCAGGATTCTACTTTATTATTTTATTATTTTAATCTCAACTAAACTGAAATAAATCGTATAATAAAATGTTTTAAATTTTTATACGTTTCTGTAAGTTGGTATACAATATTTTGAAGTAAAATACATTTAAAAATAATCATTTGTTTTGAAATTTAAATATGCAGCCAAAATTTAATTCTATGTATTTTACAAATTCATAATATATTTCTAAAGTTGCACTGAATCATAATGAAATTACAACTCTGATGTAAATTCACAAAAGGTAATAACTACTTGTTGCAAACAATTACAGTACTTTTATAATGTAATTTTTTGAATATGTAATATGAAAATTGTTGGAATGTTGCTAAAATAACAAACTTTATTTTGTTCATAATTTTACATTCTTAACATACCATCATCATACTATCATCATAAAAATATCATAAATAAATTTTTGATAAAGTATTTATAATACGAATATTTCAATTACACTCTATTCACATATATCCTCATTTTCATTACTACACTTCAATAATATTCTCACTATATAATATATTTCCATTACACCAGTATCTAAAAATTGCACACTGAATTCGCCGTTTCAAGTTTAATCGAAATCGTTCACCTAAAAGATTTTCATTTTAATATATCTCTGAAACGATTTCTTCTAAATTTTTTAAAAACATCTTATACATTTTACAACAGCAAGTTTTATATTTATTTAAAGTTCCTCGTTTCAAGTTAAAAATATTCATTCCATTCGAAAATTAATATAAAAAACTAATCTATTACCAACAATATTTCTGAGCTCATTTCACTTTATTAGAAGAATCCATTATTAATATAATAAAATAAGTTTCCGGACTCTTGCAGTAAGACACTTTTAGCATTCTAATTTTTACAGTGTCCCCTTCTTCGTAACGCAAATGATTATCGTGAACATAATGTAGTTATAAGTATAGGGGCGTCGAAAGTGCAGTTCACATAAGAGGCGGACAATTCTTCAACATTAAACATGAGGGTTTTCTAATCTACCAAGAGATTAGAATGTTAAGATGGTCTCTCTTCTCTCTTCGGCTGAAAACACTTCTGACGCCTCTAAGTCGAATGTTACATTATTCAAACTGCAAATGAAAATAATACGAAAATCTATATGTTACAGGCATTTATCGAACAACCATATTCACACGATCGAACGTGGAGCTTTCCAGGATCTAGTTGGAGTAGAGAAATTGCGACTGAATAACAATCATATACGCTTTCTGCCAGATCTTCTTTTTAGCAATATGATAAAACTTAAACGATTGTGAGTATAAGTCAAGATGACAAATCATTCCTGAAAGACATTTCCATATTCATACAAATTATTTATACACTCAACTTCCCCTTAATGCAACTTTTCTCTATGCGAGCGCTCTCATAACGCAACAAAAACTTTTATCTACTCGCAACCAATTTCCGGTTAAGAAAATTCTGCTCGTAAATCACCGGTGTTTGAAAATGATAGATCATTAATTAAATATGTGAAGAAACTGATACAAAAATGTAGATATTTTTATACCATATATATATAAATATAATAAAAATGAAATAATTATATTTTCTTATGTATAAATAATTAAGTTCGGTAGAACTCAAACGACAAGGGTCGGAAAAGCACTACAAAGTATTTACACTATAGAACAGGATTCTAACCTCAATAAAAACAATTGTTTCAATTTTTTGAGTTTTTCATCATTAAAACCTAATGAAACTTCATTTTATTCTTTAATTAAAATTAAAAAGGTTATTTCTTACTTTAATACGTTCTTTGATATCAACTTTTTTTAACACGTGGCACAAAAGTTCATTATTTATTTTTTCTTCTTTAGCAGACATATTCAGACTTAATTTTCACACTTATTTTTGCTCATTACTGTTCTCGAAAAGCCTTGAACAATAATAAACGTAACCTAACCTCATTTATTTTAACTCGGCACTACCAAAAAAATTCTAGTTTTATATTAGTTGCATAAAGAGAATATATCCGGTCGCGCTTTGTTGCACAAAGGGAAAGTTAAGTGTACATTTTTATCGCACTCACACACTTTTTCTTATCATTTTATCCTGCAAAAGAAAATTAACAGTTGTGTAAAATTTCTGGTAAAATTTTGTACACCAATAAATGCTGTTACGAGGATATTGGTCGTTGTTCATCTGTTATAAATGATGATGATCAGTTATCCCAATAGGTGCTTGTGACAACATTGATCAAGCTAGCCTACGATCGGATAAACATTGCAGAAGCCCTGAGATGAAACGTTAATCTGTAACTGATTGCCGTAACATCCCTAACACTAGTTGATTCATCTTGATTGTGTTCCCGACAAAATGAAAAAGATTACAACAATATCGTCAAACGTTATCTTCATCAACAAATTGGATATCAAACATAATCAACAATATCTTCATCATCTACTTGCAATTAGTCGATAAATGAAACTTCCCAACGACTTATTTCTGAATTTAGTAGAAACCCAAATGAATGCATTTGTTTCTAGACAAACACACTAATTTGCATGCGAGTTTTGCAAAAAAGGAATGAAAAAAAAACAAAAATTGAGCTGTTTCAGTTAAAGCTACAACTGTTGAATAGAGGAAAAGTATTTCATCAAATACCGTGTTCTTTATAGAAATGAACGTTTGTAATAGGGAAATGAAAGGAAACAAAAACGCATATAACAAAATGACAAAGACAAAATTAACAAAACTAAATTCTGAAGCTTTTTTCTTTTGCTTAAAGAAAGCAGCAATTTTGAAAATATGTAATTTCAGCAATCATCGTTTGTGAGCGAGTAAGTTAATTATTGGAAAACTCTAAATTAAGCGATTTCATTTGCCACGCGCTTTCAATTACACCCGTTTTTTTGTTTTCGAAGTTAAATGCCAAAATTGATTAATATTCGAATGAAACTAGAATTCTTATCAGTTGTCTAAATCATGAATGTTTTCTTGCGATCGGCAATTTGAATTTTTATTTCTGGTCGATGTAACTTTCCAGCAACAATTTGATATCTATTAATGCCTTTTTAACAACCCAGTTTCAGACTGAATTACTACTCTTCTTCTCGTTTAGTAATGAATTTCCGATTTTTGTTGTCTTAATTTAATTGTTTGTTCTTTAAATTATTCAAACGACGAAGGGAACTCTGTGCAGCTTGTGTGACAAAATGTTATCTGAAAGTCAATACACTTCTATTATTCATTGACTCGCATAATGGAACACTATGCAGGCAGAAAATTAATATCATTTTTATGAATGACAAATAAGTGAAAATGCTGACATATGTTTTGACATATACGAACGCATGCATAACGTATGTGACATACTTGATTTGCGTCAATAATACTTTTATCACAGTTTGACGAATAAATTAATAAATAAATGGATGAATAAAACAAACAAGAAAATCAGGCTATAAAATGATTAAAAAACACTTGGAAATCACATCAAATAAAAAAGTATAGTTGACATGTATAGAATACAGCGTTCAGTAAAATAAAATATTTTTACTATTCGATTTTTTTTCTTTTTAGATATTTTTATGTGATATTTTTTTATGGTGGAGTTTATATTTTACATCTGGTGTAAAAAATATTATCAGTAAAAAAAATTATCAGTAAAACAAAATTATTCAATATGCTTGGAATATATTAAAAATATATAAAAAGAAAAAAAATCG
>JABFQD010001615.1:0-17692 GCA_022817045.1 Psix sp. ZL-2020 | reverse complement strand
GTCGATATTATGTAAAATTTATTTGAGAAAGTGTCTATTGAAACAAAAAAACGAAACGCGACAATGTTTAAATTCATACTAAGGTATTTCACACAGACTCTGGGTACGTAAAACTCGGATGCGTGATAAAAAATGAACCACTAACTCACACAGACAGTGGTTTTAATAAATTATTAGTAGGCTAACCCATACAGACTCTAGATGTCGCGTTTTCAGCGTTTTTTGTGTGTCAATAGACACTTCTTTCATTTGATTTGAATAATGTTATATACATTAGTTCAATAATACTAGGTTTTTTCTAGTTCAACTATACTAACGCTAAGATCATATTTTTCAGAAGCAGTATCCGAGAATGATATGTTTGAAAGCCCTCCTAAGAGATTGTTTCAGTTCGAAATTAAAGGCGTGATACGCGTTGCACAACAAAGGCATAGAAACAAACTAAACTGGCGGTCTTCACGAAGAAGGATGGTCCTTGAAGATGATAAAGTGTTCGGGGATGAAACCTAATGTTTTAACTATTTTAAATATATTTAGTTTTATAGAACTTTTAATTACTTTTAAAAAGTATATTTATAATTCTTAAAATTATCATTAGCGTCAAAAACGTTTGATAATATTAAACCGTAATGATAAATGATGCTGGTTCTAATAGCATAGAATATTTGAGAAATATTGTACAAAATTTTCTTAACATCATTTTATAATTCCCTATAAAATATAAGTAAATTTTGAAAATTGTTCCGGAAAAGTGCTAGGTATATAAAAATTCCAGATTTAAATCATAATTATATGTCATAAATTATAAATTATATTAAAAATAAAGAAATAATTTTTGAAATACTGTGTATAATTTTTGTTTGTAATAAGACCATTTTTAACTACATTTAAATAATAAAACATCATCTATAAAATTACTTGATAAAATAAACCAGTTATTAATATTTTTTTATATAAATGATGAAAAGTGTCTTTCAGTATATTTATAATATTACTTTTTATTAATAAAAATTAATTACTACATTAAATAGTAAAAAATCCTTTTTTATAATAAATGTATGTATATGATTTACGTAAATATTGCAGCACAATGAAGTGTTTCATTTAAATAAATTTTATGTAAACTGTTTTCATAAAGTTTATACAAATTTCACATATATCTGGCTATCAGGGTATGAAAAATGTTAGAATGACTTAGGAATAAGTAATTTTGTATTATATAGGGACTATAATAAGTGAAGCAAGCGTGAACACCGTTCTACGTATCGTGCCCGCTAATTGGTCGTTTAGTTGTGATAAAAGCAAAATAATACCAAGTTACGGCTAGGACAGATTATTTGATTAGTTTGACGGTGCAGACGAGTGATATTCAGCATAGATAAGTGGTGGCGGCGCCGAAAATGGACATTATAAGCAACATAACCTCAATCTTAACCGCTGGTACACGTGACTTGTAACAATGGGAGGCCCAGGCTCGGAAAAAACAGGCAGCGGTACAAGCGGAACCAGAGGAGGCAAGACAAATCCATAGAGAGGATTGCTGTTTGGTATAGGGTCTCGTGAGCAAATCCGGGACATGGTTACGTTGAGGAGTGAATTCAAGGCTACATAGGAGAAGTTAGTCGAGGAGATATTCACTCTCCAACAGAAGGTGCACAAATTAGAGGCTGCAGCCGATTATTAAGAGAGGCAAGAGAAGAAAAATAATCTTTTTATTACCGGCCTCGGGACCTCACGAGATGTTAAAGCCGACGTCACCAGTTTCCTTAGAGAGAAATTCGAGATAAATGTCAATATCTTAGATGCCAAGAATTTGAAAAACAAAAACAAGCCATTCATTCTGGTGAAGTTGGATAGCACGGATGGCAAGTATGAAATACTAAAGAAGAAAAATAGCATCCTGAAAGACAAAACAGCAAAAGGGCAAATGACGACTTTTTGCAAAAGGCAAAAAGTCGTCATAGGACATCGTAAAATGAGAATTGACAACAAGACATTTATTTCGAAGGAAGGCACTGGGCTCATGGAAGTCCCGCAGGACTCAGATTCGGCGAGGAAGGAGCGGTCGGCGTTCGACTCACGTGAGGACGATTCCTTTCGCCACCTGGCACCGCAATAGGCGGAATGACAGCCCAAGTGAACACTAACCCTCAAGAGACATCACCAACCGGAGTCAGATATGCGCAAAATCAACTGTCATCGAAAACAGCGTATTAACAGATGAGTATTGTTATTGTGTAACCGAAACTCAAACTACACTGTGTAATACTAGCGTAAATAAAACTCGGGATGGTGTTTGGGGTAGAGATCGCGCGGGAACGCGGGTAGCCTTCTGGAACGTCAACGGATTGAAAAATCGACACGAATTGACACCTGACGAGGTAGATAGAGAACTAGCAAATTGTGTGATATTCGGGCTGAGCGAAACGTAGTGTACAGGTGATGTGATCGGGCTACCCGCGTTGTTTTCGATTCGTAATTATTTCTAGTCCGGTTATAAAAACCAAAGCAACAGGGAGAGCTAGTAGCGGATTAGCTCTGATGTACAATGAGAAACTAGTCAAAAATGTAAAGATAGTCAACATAAGCGAGATGTGGATCGCTGTTACTTGCTCTATCGAAAAAACAAGATATGCAATTGTAAGCGTGTACTTGAGAAATGTGTATTTTTCAGAGCGGCTGTCCCTCTTTAGCGAATTACTACACG
This sequence comes from Psix sp. ZL-2020, assembly GCA_022817045.1. Classification (NCBI taxonomy): domain Eukaryota; kingdom Metazoa; phylum Arthropoda; class Insecta; order Hymenoptera; family Scelionidae; genus Psix; species Psix sp. ZL-2020. The sequence continues at coordinate 14,985 of JABFQD010001615.1, read as the reverse complement.
AGATTGTAAAGCTGCACGACTGCCCCATGATAATCGGTGGCGACTTTAACTCGCGGATAGGTACACTTGATGTTGTAGACCTCGAGCTCATGGAGGGCGCTAACTTCAGAGAAACGAGAAATTCGCAAGATAAAATAATCAACAGCAATGAACTTCTTTGATGTCGGCCTTTGGGGAGCATCGTTTCTGTGTGCTCAATGGAAGGTCATCAGATGAACATGGCGGCTTTACGTATATAGGGCATGTAGGAACTAGTACGATCGAACTTGCTTGGACAAACCCACTCTCACTCTCATATATGTATGACTTCCGGGTGGTTAACGTTGGTATATCTGACCATCTGCCAATTACTGTGTCACTCATCTCGGAGGGTGCAGAAAAAATTGGCGACTAGGACAAAGAAAAAAACCGAAGTATGTTGAAACTCGAATGGATAGAAGCAATTGCTGTTGATTACCACCAGAGAATGTCTGAAACTGATCATATAGATCAAGATATGATTGATGATATGAACAGGCATCTGATTGATTCCATCAAGACAGCTTCCGAAAAGTTGGAGCTCACAAGAGAAATAAGAGTAAGTCACAAACAGACAACAAATAAGCCTTGGTACGACACTGAGTGTAAGGCTTTGAAAAGAGAGCTGCAATACAAGATGAAAAATATGCGAAAACTAAACAATCCGACTACAAGGGAAGAGGTAATCAACTCTAAGAAAATCTACAGACATGTAGTTGTGACGTAAAAGAAAAACCACATGAGGCAAGCCAGAGAGAAGCTCGCACAAACAAAGAAAGCAGTTGATTTTTGGAAGACCTACGAAAAATTCAGTAGAAAACCTCTTAATAAATGTCCAATCACTCTTCAGGAGTGGGAACTATTTCTGGACACAATTTATCCTGATACAGTGGAACAGAACGAATATTTTTATGATTGCAGACACCTGATATTTGACACAGACACATCGACCTCTAAGATAGTGGCAGCATTGAGGCATGTTAAGTTGAAAAAGGCCCCTGGCATCGATGGTGTCTCTAATGGCTTTCTGAAATATTTACCGGCTAAGTGGATAAATTATCTGGAAAAATTTTTCAACAAAATAATATCTGAGAGAACAGTACCTGACGACTGGGGAAGACCCTCATTGACCATAATCTTCAAAAAGGGTAATCCATCCGATCCGTTAAACTATAGAGGTATAGTCCTTATGAATTCAGTGACAAAAATCTTTACCACAATTCTGACAAAAAGACTGAATCAATGGACCGAAAGTAATGGCATCCTGATGGAAGGCCAATGTGAATTTAGAGGGAGAAGATCTACGGAAGACAACATATTTGTTTGAGTACGCTGAGCCCAACCTTGTTTATTCTAATGCTCTCGGACATTGTGCAGTTTTTCAAAAAGGAAGGCCATCATAAAGTTAAATCTTCGATGGAAATTCTTTTATTTGCGGACGACCTTATCATCACAGCTGACAGTGCGATAGATATGCAGGATAAATTTGAGACCTTGAAAATGTTCTGCAAAACAAATAAACTAGAAGTAAATACAGCAAAATCACAGATAGTTGTAGTTAGAAAAAGTGGAAAAATTGGCAGGCTTAAATCATTTAAGTATGACAACTGAGAGTTGGAAGTAGTGAGCAGATATACATATTTGGGAATACCGTTTAATTCATCAGGACTTTTTGGAGTGCCAAATTGGACTGCTGGGAATCTAGGATCAAGATATTTAATGCAGTTGTAACCTCCACTCTCCTGTATAGTTCGGGTATATGGGGCCTGAGCCAGACCGATATGATAGACAAATTGCAGTGCCAATTTTATAAGTTTCTTTTCCAGCTATCACTGAATACTCCCAAATATATGATAAGACTTGAAACCGAATCATCTAAGCTCAGAATTGAGGCTCTCAAAAGATCGATTAATTTGCTTGAACGGATTGAGAACATGGAGAGCCGGCGTGACCCGAAATTATGTTTAGACTCCTTGATCGCATTGGATATGTCCGCTGTCAACGACGTGAAAAGGGACTGGTTCTCAGTCCTGAAGGGAGCGCTAATTGGACTTGGCTTTCATGAGATAGTGAGAGACCAACCAATTACCAATATAGTTTCGCGAAAAAAAGATATCATAGAAACGGCTGTGCAGCAATCATTCGTACAATATAGGCTGAGGGCAGCTAATACCTCGTATAGCAATAAATACAGCATTATTAAAGATCTTGATAACTTTTACTGCGAGAAGTACCTACTGTTGAGGATACCCCTTCCGATTATAAGTATACTAGCACAATTGAGATTATCAGGGAAAAAGATTATAAGACTTCGTTATAAAAACATGTCATATGTAATTAATACAGAGGAACTTTGTACGATATGTAACTTACAGCAATGCGAGACAATTGAACATTTTTTTGAGTTTTGTCCTATGTATAATAACCTGAGAGAAACGTTTATTTATAATAGTTTTATTGAGTGTTCATATTAAATGAATAATTATTACCAAACTCCAATTTTTAGAGTATAAGTTGTAACAGTGCAGTTGGCATGTTACACAAAATAAGTGTTCGCGTTATAGCTACCAAAAGAGTCAGCCATTCAACAAAAATTGAAATGAATTATGAAATAAACATTATACTTATATGAATTGTATTTGTTGCATGAACTCGAGAGAATGGCTGAGAACCTGATCCCGGATTCTATCCTAATCCCAATCCTAATCCTGAGGGCGATGGACATGATCGGAGATCCTGGAGCAAGGTGTGGAGCAAAGGATAATAGCAGGAAAAGACGTCGCGCAAAAAGACCGATCCGTAGCGAAAACTTTTAAAATATTGTTCAGTGCCGTTAATGAGAAGTCAGTAGACTTTTTGGAGTGTCGAGTTGGAGGCGATTTCCGACTCGAACGGAAAACCATCAACGACACTGACAATATTAAAGGCAATATTAGTTTATAAACATTAAACGAAAAACCCTGTACAGCCGCGATTCAGTGAAATTGTCAAACTAGAGGGGTAAACAATTGGATTTAGAGACTTTTCGCGACATCTAGTATGTAATTCGTTAACTTCGAAAATTGATTGGCGGATCGCGTTGCCATAGAAATATATATTAGATTTTGGGAGCTAGGCAGAAAAAGCTTCACTCTTTTTGTAGCGACTCGTGTAATTGTACGTAAATCGATTGAGATCTTGAGATTGTTTTGTGTGTGTTGAGGAAAAAGATTGAGTAAATTCGAACCATGAATTCGAGAAAGGCTATTTCCAGTGGAAAGTCTATAAAGATTATCGGTTAGTTATTCAGTTTAGTTTCTTAGATATTAATAAATAAATTGTGTATTTCGTCAAGTTAGCCAACAACGCCATTTTTGTTTGAATTAAAGTTTATCATATTTGTAAATTTCGAAAATTAAATTAATTAAATTCTATTTCATTTGACATTAATGTTGTAGTTAATTGTATTTGAGAAATTATAGATAATTGGAAACTCGAATTTTCTTGAGTAAAATCGAGATTCCAGTTACAAATTGGCGCCCAACTTAACGAATCCGTTTGTTTAATTTTGTTTGTTTTACTTTCTTTGTTTTCAGGTTTTCTTTGTTATTGTTAAAAATCTTGAGTTCTTTCTGTTTTTGAATTAAATTAAAATTAAATAATCGAGATTTTTGGCAATAAATGACTTAATATCTGTTTGTTTTGATTTAATTAATTGGATTATTTAGTTTAATTTGGTTAATTCATATTGGAGTGTTAGATTATGTTTAATTTGAAGATTTAATGTAGATCTGAAAAACATCCATTTTTATGTTTAATTGATTATTATTATTAAGCTTTCTCTTTCGTGTCGCGAGTGTTTTGTTTCGGTAGTGCTTTGTTTTGGTGCTTCGCGTTGTAGCAATCGACATTTTTGAGTATAGGACTGCGTTCTTTTCGGTCGCACGTTTGATCAAGGTGGCGTTAGTGTCGTGATGCGCATAATTTATATTAATTAAACGTCTTTTGGACATTCGGAGGTTAGTTTTGTTTATTTAATTAAAAATGTCATTAGAGGGTATAGAGTCATGGATTTTTACACTTCCGGAGGATCAACTTCGTGATGTTTTGTTCGGTTTGCGCGCAAATCCTCTTAGTTCGAAAAAAATTTTGTGTGATAGGTTAGTTCGAGCAATTCATCGGAAAAACAGTGACGAAAATGTGTGTTTGGAAAACGACGATGATTTGAAACCTGATTCGTTAAATCAATTCGTATTAAATCCGTATAGTCTATTTTCAGAAGATAGAATATTACGGGAAGATAGCGAAAGTTTTTCAGCGTCAAGTTTTGTATCTAATTCACGAGTATCGTCGTCGAATGTTGGCTTTTCGGCCGCATTTTCGACATCATGTTTATTGGTTGACGGGCTGAATAGTGCAGATTCAATAATGACAACAGCAAGTTTGTCAACTCAGACAGTGACAACTCCAATTTTTTCTCGGTCGGTAACAACGTCGGTAACAGTGCCATCGAGTGTTTTTGCGATTCCGACACAATTTAGCCCTATTGTTCAGTTTGAACAAACATCAAGACGTGTTTCTTTTGCGGATGAAAATCGAGTTGAGAATACGCATTTTGAAACGGCTCGTTCAGAGCCTGTTCTTCTCAACTCGAGTTACGTTAACGTTGACAACGAAAATAATGTGGAGTCACAATTTGAACCACGTCAAAACAGGCGATTAATACGTGAAAATTTGCCGGTGACAAATGACATTCCAATTTCAAGGCCTGGACAAAATCGCGAATTTGAATATTATCCACAAAATCGAGATATTATTCAAATTATTAAGCTTTGGAATTTGAGTTTTTCCGGTTCAGATAAATCAAGCGCAGAAAACTTTTTGCGTCAAATTGAGGAATATCATGGTTTAACATCATTGACGGATGAGGAGATGTTGCGCGCAATGCCAACTATGTTGCGTGATATAGCTCTTTTCTGGTTTCGCAACAGAAGAAAGCATATTCGGAACTGGAGAAATTTTTGTGTTAAATTCAGAGAACAATTTGGAGATATCGATTTTCAAAGCCGTTTGCGTGAACAAATTCGGACTCGCACTCAAGGCGAAGACGTATCAGTTTTAAATTATTTAACTTGTATCGAAACTTTATTTGATAATCTCGAATCTCCAGCTCCTAATTCGGAACAATTAGATTTAGCATTTGATAATTTGCCCCCAGAAATAAGAATTGCTATTAGACGATCGGATTTCTCGAATTTTGAACAATTGTTGAGATTAGCTCAACAACATGAAAAAGTGTTGCGAGATCAGAGAAATTATAGGCCTCCGCCTCCACCTGAAAATTGTGTTATGTCAGAAGCGGGTTACAGGCCGAAGAAAAATTTTAGTAACAAAAAAGAACAAATTGCAGCAATTAAGGAAGATACATTAGAAGAAAAAGTTGCTGCAATTGTGGAGAAATTGCGACTTTCTTTTGCATCAGTTGCGAAATCAAATTCACCAAAGAAAGAGTCAAATAAAAATTTTTCGAAATCAAGTTCAGAACAACCTAAAAAAGGTTAATGTTGAGTCAAAATCAGTAGCTAAATCGGAAAAAGTAGAGATAGAATCTAAGCGTGTCCAAATTTGTTGGAATTGTTGAAAAGAAGGACACATTTTCAGAAATTGTAATGATGGATTACGACGATTTTGTTTCCGTTGCGGTAAAGAAGGAATTATTTCCACTATATGTGATCGGTGTTCAAAAAACGATCAAGAGAGAAAATAAAGGTCTGGATTTCGTCTCATTTAGTTGAAAGGACCCCGGAAAGCGAAAAGAATAATTTGAAATGTTTTCCGGTTAGTACTTGGGAATTAGGTTCACGATTATTTTTCCAAATTTTAATTGGTAGAACTATAGTTCGAGCTTTAGTAGATACAGATTCTTCAAGAACAGTTTTGAGTAATATAGGGAAGAAAATCGTGTCTGAATGTGGAGCTAAAACAGAAATTCCAGTATGTCGTCCAATTATGTGTGCTAATGGTAGTGTAGAAGAAGTTGTGGGAGAAGTGAAATTACCGATTACTTTTGCGGGAATTTTCCATGAAATCGCGTTTCGTATCGTTCCAAATTTAGTCGGAGAATGTATTCTAGGCATGGATTTTGTTAGAATTTTTGGCTTAACAATAAATGGCGCTAGAGAAATTATTATTATAGCAGATAGACCAGGTGTTGAATTCTCTTTTTCAGATGTAGAATCAAAATTTTTGAGCGAACCTGACTGTTGTGGAATTGCGGATATTACGAATTTTGAATCAAATAAATTAAATTCATCATTAGGAAAATTTATCAAAAGTTTTAACAGGTTTTGGTGTAACTTCTTTGATTGAGCATAAGATCGATGTTCAAGGACATATTCCAATTAAACAAAGGTATTATTTAGTCTCACCTAAAGTTGAGGATCCAATGTATGACGAAGTTGATCGAATGCTTGAGAGTGGGGTGATTGAGCTATCAAATAGTGCTTGGTCAACTCCAATTGTTATGATTCAAAAATCTAATGGTAAATATAGGTTTTGTTTAGATTTTCGGAAAGTTAATGCAGTTGCGAAAAAGGATGCATATCCTTTACCTTATATTAATGGAATTTTTGATAAATTACGTTCAGCCAGGTATATTTCGACAATAGATTTGAATCAAGTGTATCATCAAATACCGCTTGAAGAATCGAGTAAAGAAGTTACGGCTTTTACAGTTCCGGGTGAAGGTCTTTTTCAGTTTACTCGAATGCCGTATGGTTTGAGTGGCGCTCCAGCAACATTTCAGCGTTTGCTGGATAGATTAATTGGTCCTGAAATGGGTCTGGAAGTTTTCGTTTAATTAGATGATATTATTATTGTCACAACATCTTTTGAGCGTCATTTAGAGGTTTTAGGTAAAGTTCCTGATAAAATTTCGTCTGCTAATTTAACGATCAATTCAGAAAAATGCAAATTTTGTAGTAATGAAGCAAAATATTTTGGTTTTATTGTGAATAAAGATGGTCTAAATATAGATTCAGATAAAATTAAACCCATTTTAGAGTATCGAGCTCCGAAAAATATCAAGCAGGTGCGTCGTTTTATTGGTATGGCCTCTTAGTATAGGAGATTTATTCTAAATCTTGCAACTATTTAGAGCCTATTAATTTATTGTTACGTTCAGATCAAAATTGGATTTGGAGAATGTAACAAAATCGAATTGCAAATTTAGAAAATAATAATTAAATATTATTCAAAACAATTACACTTTATTAAAATGAATGAAAAAAGTAATTTAAAAATATTTGAAACCTATTAATGTTGCCATAAGTATATAGAATTAGTAACTAAAAAATTAACTTAAGAAACGATCGGCACATTTTTGCTCCATTTTGTTGCATATGAAATTGTTATTACGTTAAACACAGAAAGAACTAGCCCTGAAAATGGATGACTCTGAAGCGTCGCGTCTATACTCTTCCGTCAGTGGCAAGTGAGTTACGCATGCAATATCGCACGTCATGAAGCTCTGACGAATAGAAGGGTCGCGGCTGTGTACGCAGAAGGGTCGGGGCGTGAGCCTGCTTGGAGCTGCCGTCGGTGCAGACCTTGGTGGTAGTAGCAAATAATTCAACGAGGCCCTGGAGGACTGAAGTGGAGAAGGGTTTCATGTGAACAGCAGTTGGACACGATTCAGTCGATCTTAAGCCCTAAGAGAAATCTCATGATGATGTGGTGTGCGTTCAACAATTATACATGTCAGATACGCACCTGTCGAGCGAAAGGGAATCTAGTTTAAATTCCGGAACCCAGCAGCGGAACCGTTCGTCGGGGCAACCCAAAATAACCTGGAGACGCCGTCGAAAAATTCGGGAAGAGTTTTTTTTTCTGTATAAGCGTTTGAGTTCCATGGAAACCTCTAGCAGGAAGATATGGTTTGAAACTCGAAGAGCATCGCAGTTGCGACGATGTCCGGATTTTTCCCTCGGATTTTGGGAAAAAGAGAGGGTCGTGTGGAGGTGTCGTGGCGGTTCGTACCCATATCCGCAGCAGATCTCCAAGGTGAAAAGCCTCTAGTTGATAGAATAATTTAGATAAGGGAAGTCGCCAAATTAGATCCGTAACTTTAGGATAACGATTGGTCCTGAAAAGCGGGGCGTGTCGAGCTTGATCGAGAAGCGGGTTGGCGAGTTGATGGGTCGAGCAATCGGTCTGGATTCGAGCTCGGTCTCGTGCCTTGACCTTCCGCGGATCTTTCTTGCTACGAGAAAAATCGAAACAAAGCATTGCGATGGCCCTCACGGGTGTTGACGCAATGTGATTTCTGCCTAGTGCTCTGAATGTCAACGTGAAGAAATTCAAAAAAGCGTGGGTAAATGGCGGAAATAACTATGACTCTCTTAAGGGAGCGTAACAGATTTTTGCCAAAGCGAGCAGGTGGATCCAAAGCCACATTTGAAATATATAATAATTGAAAATATCAAAGTTGTATGAGGGCACAGTTTTACAGACTTATTGGCATACTTCAGCGGTTGTACTGCGGAATGTGTTGGATCAATTAGTTTGTGTCATCGGGGAAACCCGGCTGTTGTGGTCTAGCCTCTCGGGTCTTCGTTGGAGAACTGCCTGTGGGTCGAATATCGATAGATCGAGTTCGTTCACCTCTGCTATAACAATAATATTGATGATGGAAATGAGGATTGATGTGGGAAGTCAAGATGGAGAAAATAGTATTGCAAATCAATATGATTCGATGAGCATTTTTTGGTAGTGCTTTAAACGTTGTATCAGTGATCAGGTGACAAACCTTCTCAAACAATGTTTTTCTATACAGTTTTTATTCACACAATTTATTTCATTCAACTTTTTTTTAATAGAAACAACATATTATATATGAAGACCTATTAATGATATAAATATAATAATATCGCTTCAACAGCAGGCATTTTCTGATCATGTAAATATATTAAGAAAAATTTTATTGAAAAATTTACAATTAACGCAATGCGTTAATTGTAAAGGACTCAATTTTGTGCCGCTTTTTTTTGACTCTTACAGTTAACATAGAGAATACTCTTTCTGCATCAGCATTTGAATTAGGAAGAGATCTCACAGTGTTATCAAGTTTTATCGAATGTGAAAATGGGAGTTGTTCTTCATGATTCAGTTTTGATAAAACAGTTATCCACATCTCATTAAAAGTCATATTGGATAATTCAAGAATGTGTTGCATCGACAACTGCTCAAGCAAAGATTGCCATTCATCTTTGAGGGCATCAATGTCAATCTCACCAGTTTTTTTAGCAATAAGTTCGATTACTTTGGTAGAGATTGATCTGTTCACTGAAGACAGTGCTATCTTTAGATCTAAAACATTCAATAGCCTTAAAAATTCATCGTTCAATGGCAATCTTTTACGAATTTCTTTTGCAGCAGTTATATAGAATTAAAGGCAATGTTTTAAAACATCATTATGCAGATCAATCTTAACATTTTCAAGTAATTGGAGCAAAATATGTTTATAGTTTAATCCCACATCTATTTAATGTAGTAGCAACTGGTTATTTTGCAAACAAAAATCTATGTTGCTAAGAAAGCTGAAATCTTTTTGAAGATTTAGTGCATAAAGTGCTTCAGCATTCCTAGCACAAATTTTGTGGAACTTCTTTGAAGAACGTCAAGTCGAGTGTCAACTGCTTGAAACGTAGTATTGAAAAAATCAAATTCTTTCAATACATAGTTCAAGAAGTAGAAATATGCTTTGACGCCATGTCTTTCCATGACATTTAACAAGCTGTTGGCATGCTCATTTCTATCATTGACTGCGAGTTCTCTTAAAAACAATATCAAAGTGATTCAATTTTCTGAAATTCTGTTAATGCGTGCACCTCAGGACAACTAACGTGTTTCCCTTAAATTCAAAATTTGCCGTCGATTGCTTTAAAAAGAATCCTGAAACTGTCTAAAAATAGCGTTTCGTTCCGGACTATTGCTAAAAAAAAACCAATTTGTCGAAGCAATTCTTCGCAAGCTTCGGGAATTTGCTTGCAGGCTGCATTAGCAACTAATGCACACGAATTGCACGGACATGGCATTATTGTAACATTACTACAAAAATTTCGCAATAATGTACTGAAGGATTGGAAACGATCAGTTATAACAGATACATTATCGCAAGAAAGTGCAGCAATGTTGTGAAAAGGGATGCTCAATTTATGAATTATTTTTTTGAATGCATCGAACAGCTTTTTCGCGCAGCAATCTTGTGCGACAAGAAATGTCATCCATTTTCTTAGCGTGAAATCACACGTTTCATCAACAAGATTAAAAACTTGGTTCGTTGCGAAACTTAAATCAAGCTTTCAGTCTCTACTGAACACAGCACATTAATTCAAATGTGTCTTACTTTTGGAATTGATAACTGTATATGATCAATTTAAAACAAAAAGAGAAAAATGACAAGAAATTAAAAAGAACCCGGAAAAAATACTCAATTATGAATAACAGAAAAACAAAAATAATGATAAATAAACGACTAATATATTAATTAAAACAATGAAACCATCAAAATTTGAATAGCTATTGAATTACCTTGTACAATAACGAAAGAAACACAACGTAATAGTATATTGTGCTACAAGGGCGGGGCAAGTGCGATTCTAATCAGAATAAAGTTTGTAACACGAGGCGCAGTCGAGTGTGTTGTCTAAAATGTTTATTTTACCTAAAAGGTAGTTATCATCTTTACAAATCACATTTATTGTACAACAGTAAAAAATAAACGATGATTTTCTCGATAGCAGAATCTTCTGAACTAGTTCGTAGATATCATCCAACACCTTGTCGGAGAATACGAGGGCCTCTTCTACACATATTGGAACTTATTGAAGTGGAAACTACACATAGTGGACTTATTGAAAATGTGGAAACATCCCAGCGACCCAATGATGACATGAGAAGATATCAGTTTCACGTCCTACCTCGAGAGAATATTCTTGGAAAGAAGGAATTCAAGACTATCTGCACTCCATATCCCTCGGCAATTGAAAGTTATCCCACCAAAATGAAGTAGTGATCGGTCTACATATTTCTCACGAAGGTAATGACGAATCCCTGGTTGACTGAGTCTGAAATAACTTGAGCATTAAGCATTAGGACTTCACGTTCATTGATAGCTGTTGTGACAGGTTTTCTCAGTCTATTCGTAGTGCCAATCCTAAGTTCTTCTGTTACGGTAAATTCTTTCCTTCGGAGTTTCTCAGCGACAAACTGGGTAAGGGTATTATGACATCTAATACGAGCCTCATGTGAACAATGACAATCCTGGATTACATGATTTAGCGTTTCAATGGCATTACATCCTGCTCTACAATGACGGTCTCTATAACGAACTCTAGATGTTCTAGGGAGAACTGTAAGCAGTTAAACCGCAGATGACTTTATAAAATCTTTCCCCGGCAGAAAGTTTATGCCATCAGAAATCCAGTTATTTTGATTCGGGACCGTCCATGCTTTCACTAGGACATTTTACGTCCTGCATCATCGACTGATCGCTGTAGCTTCTCCAACCAGTATCGATTCAAATCATCTCTAGTTCGGATAGAGTCAAGAAGTCTCTTTTTTGCATCTGTAATTTCATGTTCCAGAAAAGAATTAGGAAAAATATTGCTTCTTTGGAGGTTTAGGAGACGTTTTTCTTTCAGTAACGGAATGAAAAGAGAGAGGTTGAACAAACCCAAGCCACCCTGATCAACTCTGGTGTGGAACATTGCACAGTTGATGTCGTGTGACAGTTTTAACCAGTCTTTCACATATCTTCTGCAAACTTGGTCACTTTTACGCAACACACCGATATTTACTCTTCAAAGAATCAAAGAGTGGAGTAGTTTTTCAAGATGAAGAGCCTCTGTTGTGGTTTCAACGAAGCCCTGGTCACCTTATTTAGCTTCTGCCTCAGACTATCGATCAGATTGACTGTGAGGCATCCGTCAGGACCAAATGATATGCCAAGATCCTGATGCTTTCATAGCTGGCATGATCATATCACCTATGTGAAAAGTGGTTGCACATCGGTAACAATCTTCTTCTTTCGGGGGATGTTCCTCAGAGTTAGCGAAAGACACTTGCCCGCATTGGCCTTAAGGCCGCATTGTACCAGAAAGTCTATAGCAGAATCCAGAAGCTATTGGAGGCCGTTTGGTGTTTCGGCAAAGAAGATAAGGTCATCTGCAAAAGCCATAGCATTGACAGTTTCATTTCCTAGAGCACAGTCAATTTCCTTTGGGAGTAGTTTGAGCATTTGGTCGATGACCATATTGAAAAGAATTGGTGACAATGGAACTCCTTGTCGTACACCAGTTGTCGGATGGATGGGATTCGATGACCAATGATCACCTTGCAACGTTGTCACTCTCGTCATGTACAGGTTCCTCATGTATTCAATCATCTGATCCGAAGCTCCTCGATGTCCCAGAATCGATAACACTGCCTTATGTGACACTCTGTTGAATGTCTTAGAGACGTCGATCGAGACCATAAAAAGAGGTTTGAATCTCGTACGATGACTCCTCAGAATAATGTCCAACATGAAGGTATTGATAGCACACCCGTCCTTTGGAATAAAATCCACCTGACGTTTGTCCAACGAGATGTTCCGCAACAGTCGTGTAGCCACAAGACTTTGTTGAAGCATCTCGCCAAGACTGATGTAATTGTAATCGGTCTGAAATCTCCTGGGCTATTGGTGGTAACGCAGTTTAGATTTCGTCAGCTGAGATTGGCTCCCAAAAACATCACAGCACTAAGTCTCTCATTCCTAATGTGAGTGTTTGGTTTATACTTGCATCAGTAAAGACACGCTCCCAATATGGTATCATGATTTCTGGTGTTGTTACCGAAGCGCCATTTTTGTCGTCAAGGATCCCCTGAATACACTGACCTTTTTTTCTTTTCCATAGTGTCTGGGTTCGTGCATACTCCATTCTTCATCGCTGTCTCCTAGAGACGCCGGAATTATCAATAGTTCTCGTAGTGGCTCTGTTCCTAGGTGGTGTAAGAAAGTATTCAGTCAGAAGTGTTGACACTTTTGACAATAATAGTTCCCGGTCACCTTTCAGATGGGTTTGGCAGATATTATGGAGCACAGGATTCAACAAAGAATCACGTAACGGCTTCAAGTTCTCAAGAAAATCGATGATTGCGGCATCTAAGTCTGATAAATCGTCTTGCATCATTGAAGGATCCTATAGTACAGTTGATGAGGAAAGTAGTTCTTGTTTGAAGGCTTGCACCAGAGCTTTATAATCATCTTTAGCGCGCAAACAGTTTTCCGTACGGTCAGGAAATTTATCGGGCAGTGCTCGATATATCGATCTCACCGGCCATTGATGTACTATTCCTACTTCAGCTTATGATATCATCCTCATCTCCTCGTAGCTATAGTTTTTCTTTCGGTGGACGATGGTCTGTCTCGCGTCCGCGATTTCTCTATGAAATCTCTTTTGCTGTTGTCCCAGTTCTGATACGGTCATGAAGGATGCTCTACAGTTCGCTAAGTTACACTTATACGACACGAGGTCTGGATGCGCAGATCTCTTGTGGGTGCTGAGACCACTCCTGCTCCTGTAGGCCTTTCCACCGATTGGACACGAAGTTAGTAGGCGTTGGTTCAGGTCCTCTTTTGTCGGCGTCAAATGTTGAGGCGGCAGAACCATTGGGCTCACCGATTAAATATGAGTTTTTATCATTGCTCGAGCCAACTAAAAGAAAAGAAGAAGGAAACGAGGAAGTCACCCTCGTTCCCCATTATTACCCTTCATTTATGAAAACCGAATCAGGTGCACTACCTTAAACGGAAGGAGCCCGACCCGAAGGCGATGGATTAGGATTTGAGGTTGATGAAGACGTGTTAAAGAATCTTTAACGTCTCCGCCGGACGCACCGGCAACAGACCAGAACGCCTTCCTTTTTGGACAGTCCATGTGCGAAATACAATGAAATTCGAAGGACCAATATAAATTTTATATTTAAAATTTTTTAAACAAAAAATTGTTTATAACCATTTACAATTTTTTGTTAACAATTTAATTTATTATTAAGCGATGGTTCGGTCTTTGATAGTTTTCGCGAAGTTGTAAAACCAACAAATTCTGCTATCAGAATAGACGGCCGATTATTTGATTCGAAAATGACAGAAATTAAATAATAGAAAGAGATCGCAATTCGTCTTTCGATACGAAAGACAAGGACGTATACAAACGTCAAAAATAATCGGACATGAAATTCTGAAATTAAAATCAGCTGACGCTCTGATAACAGATAATGCTGATAAGAAAATAAAATGAAGAAAAATGCTCAAAATTATATCAAATTTGAATTCAGCCTACGAGCTTGAGAAGCACCGATGTCCGAACGGTGCAGCAAACAAGGACGGCTCAAACCAAAACAAACACGCTAGTCGTGCGAATTTAATTTTAATTTTAAAAGTTTAAATTATTTAACGGTCGTGTGAGGTCGTATATCACCCAGACAACCACGAATTTTGCAGCGATATAAATGTTGTATCGCAGTTGGCATGTGTGTAATTTAAATGCAGTAAGATGGCGTTATACTTTTTGTTCCCTATTTCCGTGACGTTTATACTGCTGTGGTATCGCGTTGTAGTACAAATGTCGCACATTTGTTTATCAAATGTCAATCAAATGAAGCATTCTTGTTTAACAAATACAAATTTATTGTTTAACAAATGCAGCATATATTTCTATCAGTTGCTCAATCAATGCGGCGCGATTTTTTAAAAAATGCAACTTGATTGTTTGAGTAATGCAGAAAAATTGTTTAACAAATGCGAAAAATTTATTTTGAAAAAGCAGATTGATTGTTTAAGCAATGCGGTTTCATTAATTAATAAATGTAGTACAAATGTTTCATGAATGTGGAACAAATATGTAATAATTGTTGAACCGGTGTGGTGTAAATGTCTATTGAATG
>JABFQD010001614.1:0-17692 GCA_022817045.1 Psix sp. ZL-2020 | reverse complement strand
AATTCCTGAATAAATATTATTTTCAAAATATATAGAATACAATTATTTTATACACATTATTTAATTTAATTATCGAAACAAATATGTATCATTAGATGAAATGATGTTACAATATTTTTGAGATTACACTATATTAACTATTAAATCCATTAAGATCAAGGAAGTTTAGGGATAAACTTTAGTGTGTAATAAATAGTTAGTAGCTGCAAAACTGAATGTAAAAGTTTTACCTCAACGTAATTGAAAGGGAAAAGACCGACCATGGCATTGTGCTCGCCTTCGTACCAATTTCTGTCAACTTGACGTCGAACGAAGATAAAATCGCCTCTTCTAAACGTCAGTTCTCGAGGTGACTGTCCTACAAAATTGTACAAAGCTCGCGCAACCAATCGCGGTTCCGGAGTTTGATCTTGAGATCTGCTTCGGTAACTTAAGTCGTCCATAAAATCATCGTATCGATTTAGAGGTATTGGTGACTTTTGGGATGGTCTACAAAAAATGTGCAATATTTATCACTGAAAAGCTCCTTAAGCATTTGAATCATAAACAAATTTATGAGCTACTGTTTTTTTAATTAGTAATTGAATTTAATCATTGACTGATACAATTCAAAATGATAATTATTATGATATTATAATAAAGTTCAATCTTCAAAATCAAAGTTTTTCTCAAATTTGATAATCATTTTTTTGTTTACATAAAGACAAGTATTTATTGTAATCTCAACTTTTTGTATTCTCTGCAAAGCAAACTTAACTGATGTTAGAACTAAACCCATCACTTTACCAATTTGATGAAAATCTATACGTTAAATAAACAAACTTAATATTTGTTTGTGTTTGATTTTGTAATAAGTTTGAACAATATATTATTAAGACTTACACGAAATTGTCTGTGTGACGTCTCGAGTCAATATCATGAAGTTCTTGAAGATACTTCCGGCGACGTTCTTCTTGGTAAACTCGTCGCATATTCTCCGCACTCCTGCGAGCGAGTTCCTCTTCGCTAAGCAGTTCCTTCGCTTCGGTACGAACTGGAGATCGGTAATGGATCGTTACTTCGCCTTCAACATAGCGCCGTGGAGATTCTATACACAACGATATTTTTGTTATTCAGATTTGTTTCAATCAAACAATGAAATAACATGAAATTTCTTTAATGATTTATTATTTCATGATCTTTTATTTCAATTTGCAAAATTTGTTTGTTCTACTTATGGTGAAATGTCAATAGATTTTCTTGAACCTTTTTCTCATTGGTGGAAATAATGTTATTTCATTTTTTTATTTATATGACTGACATATCACCTTGATTCCTAAGAATTAAAATACAAAATTATTATTGAGATGCAGAAAAATCAATGATCTTTCATGGATCATTTATATTTGAACCTATTACTAGTCAAGCAGATTTTCCGCTTCTGATTTTCAGTTAATTATCGTCAAAGTTAGCACTTCTGAATGGAAACAAAAATCTGGGATCTCTCATTTTCGATTATACTCAAATGGATAATAACAATTCTTTTCAGATTTGTTACTAACATTTGTACAAAGATGAGTTTTAATTTGATTAGAATGCATCAATGACAAAAACTAGTTCAAGTATTTTTAAGGATTAAAATTGATCAGAAACAAAGATGTCAGTAAAATCAAAATTAAATTACTACTAATTTATTTTACTTTGAATTATTCAAATCAAACCAATTAATTATAATATATTATATTAATTTGATAAACCAGCACAAACCATTTGATTTATATATTTGAAATTTACCTATGATACAAGTATCGGAGTATTATGGGTAAAATACATTTCATATAAATAAAGTGGAGATACCAATAATGAAGAAAGTTTCTGCAATCACTTTTAATAATAAATTAATTGAATGCTAAAGTTATTAATTATATCTAATGGTATGAGTTTTTCAAGTTTGACTATACTTTAAATATCATATCTGTCTACTTATTTTTCTAAATTTCTAAATTCAACAAATCTATGTTGAGAACATTAATTGTGGTATCTACATAAAAACGCCAAAATGGAAAATGTTATTAAACAATTGTTATGGATCAACAAGAACCTCATTATGTTATAATTCAGTCATGAACTTATTCGAGCTTGAATATGATTATAGTGATTGTCGCTACTTTTTATATATGATCGAATTCTCAAATTACTTTTCATTTAGAAATACCTCTTACCATAAACTCTTTTATGATTTTTATTTATACTGTAATTACGATAACAAAAAATTGAATAAAGTATGAAGATGAAATAAGGAAAACAAGATAAATATGGTAATAATTACACTACTGAATTTCACTGACGAAAAAATGTAGATTTCAAATATAGGCAAGGGATGTAGAATTTGATTATAAAACTATATCAAGTAAATTTGTATTTACGTGCAAATTTTTGATGGCGCGAAGATGGTTCATCGATCGAGTGGAATTTCGACAACGACCGCCTCTGAAATGTTCTGTGCTAGCACTGATATGATCTACAAACATAACATATAGGCTGGCCGATCTGGGAAAATCCTTTCACACATGCGCATTTGTCAATTTTGCTGATCGCATTCGAGCTTCTTTTTCTCGTGGAAATATAAATAGGCGATTGGTCGTTTGCGTTTAAACTGGTCCGATTAAGTAGAAAAAACAGCATACAAAATGAAATTGATTGTTTATTGATTTATCGTTAGTGTAAAATGCTTTTCAATTTTCCATCGGACTCTTTATTATTAAGATGGACTAATCTGATAATTGCAAATTTCTTCAATTTTAGGTTTTCTGCGAATGTAATAATATATCATATATAATTCCGACATACAATTAGACTATAAAATCAATTGTGCAAACTTATCCACTAATTCAGATCAAATATGCTAAAGTTTTGCATGTTTCAGCTATAGAAAGTTCTTTGTGAATGTCCTTTATCGAAGAATCTCTAAAGTTGTCGATTCATTTGCTAAGTTGAACGGAAGGAATCCTCTAAATATTGATTAAAATCAAGGCTTTTTATCTTGTTAATGATAGGAATTCATTATTTATAGATCATAGAATGGATCTAAATAGAATTACACGAATGATTTTAAATCGGCTAATTAAATTGAATTGAATTGATAGTTCATTATCACTACTTCACTTTCGAATTAGTTGAGTGCAATTAAATCGAATTTAAAATTTCAACCAATGACGTCGTTATTTCATTTCTGCATGGAATGTTGTTTGCTGGAAGTAATAGTATCTTCGTTGTAGTGGTACTGGATGCATTTTTATATAAAAAGATGATGTCAGAATGACATACGTGGAAGTTTGACACGAGTTCGATGTATAAATACGAGCCAATATTTCATGTCATTTAGCTTTGTGGCTTCAAATCTATCAGCGTAATAATTGTGAACCACTAATTGCTTTCATATTGAACAATTACGAATAATCAATTTCTATATTATTTTTAATGATATCGAAGGTATTATTCAAACTAATTAAATTCATCCAAGATAATATTGATTATATTAAAATCTGTATAAACATTTCAACCTGACAAAAAAGGAAATTGATTGATTTAGAGTGCGGAAATTACTAGAAAGAAGTTTCCTATTCTTTCCTCTGTATGCTTTAATATATATACAAAACAGACATCAGAATAAGTGATAAAATATTTGAGAAGCGCATAAATCTCTTGCTTCAAAGAATTTCCTAAAGCAAGAAGCAAATCATATATCGAGGAAAGATATAAATCACAGTAGAGCATAAATTTGTACTGACTAAACGGGATCGGTCCGTAAACCAAAGGAAGCGTGGTTCCGGTCCTGGATTTGCCGCGATCCATCACTGGGCTAGTAGTGCCACTACTGGATCTACTCTCTACAGAAAAAAGTCTAGATGAACTCATCCTGTCATAGGTCGAGGCAAAGCTGTTGCAGCGGCGGAGTTCATTGAGTGAGTTCTTGAAGTCATTGACCAATTTGGGCGACCTGAGTTCCCCTAGACAGGACAGATCGCCGCAGGATTTGTTGAAGCCACGCAATAGGGAGTTTCTGTATTTATACCGTGCATCCTTCATCCGAAAGTGTCTTGAACTAGACGATGACTTGGACAGCTCGAGTAAACTTTGACTGCTTCGCAGCAAACTTTCCCCACAGTATTTCACGTCTAGATCTTTGTTCTCACTATTGTCATCAGATTTGTTTCTTCTGATAGATCTTCTATGATATGGTCGATACGATTTGTATTGCGACGGTGCTTCATCCTTTTCTATTTTAGAATCTACGTCAGAAGAACCAGTCGATTCCACGTCAGACTCTCTTCTCTTTTTAAACCGATGGGTGAAGAAGTGGTTCATTGATTTAACAGAGTTCGTCATATCATAAGTATTACCATTAACGGAAATTTTGGCTATTGGAGTTTTCTCTTCATTGAATTCGTGTAGATTTGGTAAAGATTTACGGAATAAACTTTGGGAAAGTCGGCTCTCCTTGCCTGAGTAGATGTCATCGGTAGTTGACTTGGAGTCATCCTCCCAGAGTATTGACTCGCTAGAATCCGTTCGAAATTTTGGGTATCTGTACTCTTCAATTTTGGTCTCGAACAGATTTAACAATCTTAGACCTTCACTTTCAGATGGCTCCGAAGTTACTGATTTGGAGTCACACTTTTTAATCTCTGGATCACTGAGGTTTTCCGAACGATCGAAAAAACTTGGATTAGTCTTTGCCACAGTTTCTGGAGTTCCACCATTAGATTTGTTGCTTGACGCTGACTGATTGCTCTGACTGGTGACAGTCTCGGTGCTACCGAACCCAGGTCCATTTAAGTTTGGCTTCAACTCTGCGCCTGGCATATCCGCAAAAAACTTACGCCGAAGGTAGCGATTATGTGCGAATATCTCGTGAAGTCGTTCACGACTGCTTTGAAAAGTCTTCGACCTTCCTTCGTAGTTCTCCATATCTTCAAAGTAGGTCTGTTCGAATTCTGTCCGAGACCATTTATTTTGACCTCTAACTTTGCTCTTGGGCTGACTGCGCGGCCGATCTTTGTCTAGGCTCGAGCGAATACAAACGAGGTCAGCCCTTTGCGCCATTGGCATTGACCTGTGTTGGACGACGTGCCGTTCCATCCTTCCAGGCTCTCTGGTTCCCGAGATTCGACCAAGGTCATTTGTCGCTTCCAGTACAATATCACTCTAAACATTCGCGTCGTCAACAATACAACTTTCCACTCACATGGCCACTTTCACGTTGCCGATTATCCGTGTTCTTTATCTAATAAAAACACCATTGATTCACAACAAACTTCCTGTAAGGAAAGTGCCCTGCTTCTATGTGAACAAAAAAAGTGGAAGCTTTGGCCACACCACTGTGACGTAAGCCCAATGTTTGTAAACATCTTGCACATGCGTTGTATTCAGCGTTGCGTTTGTTATTGTTTACGTTCCAAAGGTCATAGGTCACTTCTGTCATTTTGTCTAGATTGGATCAAGTCTAACCTATAGTTTGGTTTAATATCAGTCGTTTTCTTTAAATTTAAATTAACATTGTTTTAATTTTGCATCACAATAATTTGATGATTATTATTAAAGTGACAATAAAAAACTGTGAACTATGAGATGTGAATGTCGATTGAAGGAAAGGTTCAAGCGGCAAACGTTGCCTCGCGATAGTCGGAACAGAACTGGTTAACTTGTGCGGTTTATGAAGAAGGGACCCGGGGCCTCAGGCTAAAGACAATGCCCCTGCTTCGAGACGATCGCAACGCTTCTTTACCTAACGGTCAGAATTATTTCTTCGGCTCATTCACAGATAAGTAATGATTCTCATCTACGTCATGCTATCTTGCGTTACTGAAATGAATCAGTCTTGACCCTAACGAATAATATTTTTTCACTTTAACTATAAACAGAACATAAACAAGTAACAAAGTAAAATTTACATTTTATAATTGAAAGTAATTATTAATTCGGGAAAAAACTAAAGCATTAATTATCTAAATGAAAGAAATTATTCTAATTTATTTGGAAATTGAAAAGATTTATATTTGATGAGAAAAATATGCGGAGGATTTATAATAATATGAAATTCATAATAAATGACAAGTTAATTATGAATTTGCATTAAAGAAGATATGTAATGATATTTTATATATGGATAATGGTGAAGTTTTGTTTGTGAAAATAATTGAAATTAGTTATAAAAGAACGATTATAACTTTACTGTACGATGTAATTGTACAAAACTGTACAATTTTGAAATTATTAATTTTGTAAATGTTTACGAAGTTTTATAATTTGTATAACATGTTTTTTATAAATGAAAAATAAGTTATGTAAAAGTCTAAAGATACAATAGTTTCTGATTTCATTTTATTTCTTTTTCAATTGTGATTGATATTTGTTTTAAGAAATACAATTGAATAATAAACTCTGAATATATTGGTATTAGACTTGTTGTCTTCACTGAATATGAACGTTTACCGGAAAAAGTGCAATTTAAGAAATGTAATATTTTTAGTTTCATTCATCGTGTTTATTTAATACGCAATAATTTGTTTCCAAATTTAATAAAGTTTATGTAAATATCATGTTCCTCTAAATTGGTAATATTATTGCCCAAGAATTTTCATTTATTTTCGGACGCTGCAGAACTGTCTCTTACATAATCATGCTTGCAATGAATGAAATAATTTTTCGGTTTATTTTTAGGCTGTACAGCATAATTATATCTGCGAATAATAATCGTAGACGAGGCGAGGTCACACGCATATCAGATAAATCTTTGAAGTCATTTATAAATTCCAGAACTTTAGTTTACTCTAACTTAAATGAGTGTATCTCATTATATCCTCAACGTCGATTCATCGTGTTTTATTTTTCTGTTACTTTATATCAAAACTGTGTATAAAAATTACTGATTCATTTAGTAATTAAGTAATAAAAACACTTCACTTTGAGAAATAGCTGAAACTTTCGAGTGTAGTAATTTTCATTATTATTTCTTAATAAAACTACACATGAAAATGTTACGAAACAAATTAGTTGATACGGCAAATGTAACTTTACTTCCATATAGCATTTCATGTATTTCTACTAGTGTGAAAGTGAAAATTTAACGAAATGTAAACTTTAATTAGGAATTAATATAAACATTACAACCATGTTCATTATTTATTTTTCTATGGAACATAATTTTTGTATTTGAACAAGCATTTTCGTTGAGTGAAAAATGAAAAGCACACAATTTTGAAAATTAAATTGTTACAAATGAAAAATTAATATTTGTAAAATCGATATTGTTAAATCCATCAAATATATCCTTCCATTACAGAGACATTTTAATTGTAAATTAACATTTCTGATATTATAGTATGATAAGATATCTCTCCATATAATTTCAGTTTAACGTAATGTTATTATATAATACTCGTGTTACGAATAATTATTATTGAATTTCCCGTACTGATTAATGACCAAAGTTTGACTATAAATCATTGATTAATATGCTACACTGATTCGAATACCTCTTATGTTTTCAGGATGAGTAGTTAGTTTATCTCTCAGTACTAAAATGAACAAACTTTTCTTAAGGTGTCAATCTTGGAATATTTATTAATTTTCAAAATTAAACGAGCCATTTCATATGAAATTAATAACAAGAAAAGATTATTCATATAAACTAATGAAAAACGAGGAATATAAACAAACAAAATAATTAAAACGTCAAAACAATGAAGACAATTATTTTTTAATGTACATTTCAATTTAACACATTTCCAAACTCCATTTTGGACAAAAACTAATCATCTGAAACGTAGTATAGGTAATTGGGTCATGAAACTGATTTACAAGCGAGACATGTCAGAACTTTCTTCGGTGGCCAAAAGTTTGCAACAATTTGCTGGGAAAATGAGGATTTTTTCCAACTATTATCCCTCTTCCGTTGAGAATGATGTTACTTGCACTCTCACATTGGACAACTGTTTATTGTTCTCTAGCAATTGCGGGAGGACTCGTCGTGTGATGTGGAGCATTTTCTATGACTTGGAGAAAAAATTTCATCGTGATAGGAGCGTACACGCGATAATCCGCTATTATATAGATTATGATTTTGCCTCTCGTATACGCGAAGATTCATCCGAGTGATATGCATTTCATTTAAATAAGTTTTCGTTTCAAAATACAGTCCTATAAATCACTGCACAACAACCACTGTTGTTAGAAATAATATCCAAAAATGTACCAATGATTATTTCAAAGAACCATAACTTGCAAATAAATGTAACATTCGTTTTATTAGCGCATAAAAAAATGAAGCCAAGCTTCCACTTTTTAGTAACACTTTTCTTGGGCAAGACTGCTTCGAGCGTTTTATATTTAAGATTGCACTAAAAACTAGTGCGAAACAAATATAAAACTAGAGAACTTTTTGCGTCGTTCAAGAGTGACAAATGGCTAGTACACGACACAACGTCGTTGCGCGATAAACATCTCTTCGTTTGACAGATACGTAGTCGGCCTTCGACGGTATTCTTCGAGGATGCATCGCGCGCGAGACGACTACCGCATGTCACACAAAGGTGCTCCGAATGAGGCACTGGCGTGTCTGTCTCGGTTGAGCCTTTACTTCAACGCGCTGATTATAATTCTGCTGGTAACCGCTGTCACGTGGTAACGCCCGTTCGAACGATGATAACTCGTAACAGCGCGTTACGATGTCGCTTGCAAACCCTTGGTCGCTATTGTTCGGCATTAGTTATGTATCTTGGCATTAATTAGCGGCGAAAGTTCATTTAGTGTCCAGCACATGTGTGTAACTAGGGCTATCGTTCATTCGCTTGTCCTGAATGAATAAATATTACAATTGTTCCCATTGAATAATTACACAACAGATACATTGTCAAGATTAAGATGACCGGTGAATTTGAAACGTCGAAAACTTCTCTTTTGTGCAGTAAAGTATCTTAAATGAAATATGAAACGACGAAAAATTGTATTTCATGTAAAGTATAGAGACAAATTTCATTATGCATCTTTCTGTGTGTTTTTTTTTAACACGAGTGGAGATTACACTCTTTCTATAGTGAAAATAATTTAAGCTCATTTCCTACAAGAGTTATGATAAAATCCATCAATTTACAGTTTTTCGTTTAAGTTGTTATATTATTAGAAGAAACTTTTATGTAAAGCCGAACTTCAAAGAAGTTGGTTCTCATCTAAATTCGTAAATTGTGCGGAAGTTAGTTGCTGCAATAGTTTAGTTATATAAAGTTTACACAACATTATTTTTATCTTATACATTTTCTCCAAATTCGCACAAAGCCTGCAACTAAGAATATTCGGATATTACTTCAGTCCCTTCTGCAATTCGTTCAAAAAGGATTAACCAACCTCGGCAACTTTTTTTTGAACTTCGTCAAAAACTTATTAAAATAGTAACATTTTTCAATTCAAACGCTGAGGTAGGTTTGTTATCCAATCCAAAAGTTTGGTCTTACAAGGTATAAACTTATTATGACAAACAGATTCTTCCTGTTGAAATTAACGAATTTTTACGCTGCGTAACACAGATTAAATTTGTGCTTACTT
This sequence comes from Psix sp. ZL-2020, assembly GCA_022817045.1. Taxonomy (NCBI): domain Eukaryota; kingdom Metazoa; phylum Arthropoda; class Insecta; order Hymenoptera; family Scelionidae; genus Psix; species Psix sp. ZL-2020. Next base: position 8,110 of record JABFQD010001614.1, on the reverse strand, counting down.
TTGTTGATTAGATAACATTTTTCTTTGTTCCAAGATTTGTACATAATTACAATTAATGGTCTTTTCAATTGTAGCGTTTGAAATGAAAATCTTCAAATGAATTCATCTTATTGAATTCTAAACAATACAATTTGATGTCGGCTTGTGTGTATCTCGCTACAATTTCATATCTGTAAATATGATGAAACAATGAAATCCAATATGGGAAAAGAGCAGAATGCTCACGACCTGTGAGCAATAATTTTTCAGCATGACAATTTCTTATGTTCCTCTTCAAAGTATTAATTTCGAAGTGATCAGAAAATACTTAAGGTGCTCTGCACGCGAGACATGCTGGCGTGACCGTTAGCAATTTCTTAGTACATTACAGTCGCGTGTATACTCTTTTCTATTTAACGACGAATCTGTAACGGTAACGCGAATAGTCGTTGTGGTTCCATCAGTGTTATTTACGTCGCAAATAAAAACGTGAATGGACCCGATGTGGCATTCAACATTCAAATAGACACGAGTTGAATAAAAGTGAAGTTTTATCTTACTTTTGAAGGTAAAAGCTTCGAAAGTGAAAGCATAAACTTCTTTTAAAATTTACAACTGGAAGTAAAAAGATTGTTTCCCAGCCCTGACCTATGTATAGTGTGACTTACTAATTTCACTAGCATGAATATCGAAATGGTAATGCGTGTTTATTTCAAACGACGATTCCAGAAACTTAATCCAAGTTCTGATTCTAATCAATAACAATATAGATTACTAAGTCTTGATTACATATAAAATATTCAAAGTAAGTTAAATCGCATTATTGTATTTTGGATAGTCAATTAAAGTAACCTAATAATGAAAAGTCGATAGGAAATTCATTCGAACGATGAATTCAGTTCGAATAATTTAGACTGTATAAATGAATTATAATTTGGACAAACAAGGTAAACATTGCTGAAACATTTAGTATAATCAATTCATTGGCACATGCAGACAATTTTTTTGTACGTGTAACATAGTGCAGACATTGACAGCGCACGATTTTCAAGCTAAGCAATGACACACAATGTGAATATTTCAACGCGACAGGTGAAATTTTGCATTCAAATAAATGCTAGAGGAATTTGGCTTCGGTTTCTCTACAGACAGCTTCGTTCCTCTAAGTCTTTATAAATGACATTGAAAATGTTGGATGCTTGCTGCTTGAAACTAATCACTCAAACATTCAGTTTGTCTCACACATATAATTTCAATTAAAAACGTATTTACGTAGTTTAATTAAACCGATTCCTTCGTTTAAATGATAACAATTAATTTGACAATATTTGAATTTCAAGTGAAGTCATCGTTGGCAATGAACGATTTTTATAAATAACGCGTTATTATTTCTGACGAATAATAGAGCGATAAATACGAAGAACGATGCTCGAATTAAAAAAGAAATTGGAGATGAATCAAATAAAAGGGAAAAAGGAAATGTAAATAAATTGTTGACTTCCTGTGACAAAGCACGATTGTTTCCCCTTAAGTCTTAACATGTAATAAAAGGATAGCGTTATGTAATCACATTGTTAGCACGACTGCAAACAAAGTGATGGAATGTGAATGAAAGCTAATTAATTGACAAAAGATGCAACTATTGTTTGAAATGTTAGTGGTTCGCATTACCTTGATTGTCGCTTCTGCAATGTTGAGATTTTGGTGGCGGTGGTGGTGGATTCGAGTAGTCTAAGAATGAGCGAAAAAACGAAAATAATGAGTAGCCGTTCAATTGAGCGCTATGAGACAAACGTCGCAATCGTGAAACTCAAAACACAGTAGCGATCTATCGGTATCAGAGCTAATTGGAATGTAATTTAGACAAGACTATGATTAAATATAAGAGCAAATAATTTATATGCCAGGCTCAAGAGAGCGCCGGACCTTCGAAAGTCACCGTAGGCCTCGCAGTGTAAGTAGGCAGAGGCGGCAGCCACCACGACCGGAATTCCCCTTCAGACTTGGCTGTGGGTAGTGGCGGTTGGTATCTGAATTTGGGCCGATGTTTGTTGGGGTCGTATGCATCATCGTGTGGTTGTTTTAAAATCGAAACTGGCTTTCTCGTAGGCGATGGCGATGCTGAGCGCAATTTTACTGTTTTCCTTTTCTGACCTTGACCGTCCTTGTGCCGGTTTTCCAGTTCCGGGGGAGAAGACAACGACCTCGTATTGTCTCGCCGACTGGGAAATCGATGGGCGACCCATTGACCAGTCAAATAAGGTGCAACATCTCGCAATTCGTTAACGTCTGGTGCGGAGGTGAACATTTGTCCCAGGATGGAACATTTTTCAAATTTATCACGCATCCGTCCTACCGGTTTGATGACCTGCAGTTGTTTGGTCTCTTCCTGCCGAGCTTCTAAATTAGGACTTCTGGTTCTGGTGCAGTCTTTTAATTCAGCCATTTTGCTAATCACGTTGATGTGAGGCATAGACAGATCTTCTCTACGCCAAGGAATGCGAGGAATCGGAGACGATGAACCCCGCTTTCTAGCGCGACCTCTAATTGGTTCGTACTTGCGACGCAACCAGGCTACGTCACCAATTTCCTTAGGTTTGATAACATTGTGACTTTGACCTTGACTTTCCTTGTGCAGAATATTTCTGATTATTTCTGGATCGCTTGGGAAGCGTTTGCTAAGAAACGCCAACTTGGCACCATCTTGAGGTAGGTCTTCGAGGCTTTCGTATTTGGCGCGAAGACGTCGAACTGTGCCATTGCGGATGAGCTTGAGGTATGTTTGCCAATATTTTTCGGGATCTGGCGAACCACTTCGGTAAACGCTCTCGAGACTACAGGACGAGTTGGACGTAGTTGCGGCGCAATACGGACTGGCACTGCGTGGTCTTTCGAATTCACGCTCTCGTGAACAGAGGCGAAATAACTGTCGCGCGTTCAGAGTGTCCGTCGAACCGGAAGGACTCCATCCTCTTCCTCTTCTTCCGCCTGTGCCCATTCGTGGCGAAGGCGATCGCGATCGGTTATTATAAAGTGGGATAGTGGAGAACTTTGTTACTCTCGTTTCCCCGAATAACTCTTTCAAATCAGTAAAACTTTGCGATGACCTCAGTTTTTCCGGCTCAGGTCGATTACTTTTCTTGTCAATATTTTCAAAATATTCGATTTTTTTCGGGACTTCCTCTTTTGTTATTATTGTCCTGATAGAGTTATCAGAATCCGTTGCACTATCCAAGTCACTGCTAGGTTGAGGCAAAACCGATTCTGTCATCTCCATTGCTATGACTGGTGGTTTTTTGGCCCATTCTTCTATGACCGTTTCCATGCGGTTACTAGATTCAGCCGATTTTTCTGGAGTTAGCAGTAATATGTAATCAACTTCTTCGTTAGAAGTGACTTTCACGTCTTCTGCTTTGACGGTCACATCCTTTCTTTCATTTTCTGTTACAGTTTTACCTGTTGAAGTTATTGAAGTTGTTGTTTCTTCTTTGGTTTCTCTGGGTGTGATAGAAGATAACGATCGTTTTTTAATTATTTTATCCACGGCTTCTTTACTTAGAGTAGAAGATAACTTTTTTTTGTCCATTTCGCTCATTGGCGACGGAGCAACTCGATCGGAAAAAGATCTTTCTAATCTAGTTGATCTACTTTCACTTGCTGGATGATTATTATTTTCTAACTGAAATTCATCAGATACTATCATTGAGTGACATCTTACGTTCAGACCCTGGCCTGGTTTGCTTAATATTTTCTTAGATTCTGGCGGATCAACAACAATCTCATAGTCAGTTACACATGTCATGTCGGTTCGAGAATCTGATTCATCTTTTTTGGTTAACACAGCCTTGGGAGGGTCTTTCCCATAAATTTCGTTCAGTTGGTTTTTCAAGCTGTTCACTTGTTCCATAGTGAGACTGCTCCAAAACTTTTTGCTTCCTCCAAGACTTTTCTGAAGCTTTGGTAAAGTTGCCCGATCCACATCGCCTTTTTCCATAGCTTTTTTTGTCATCGTATAAGCGACGTCTGCCACAGAGTTGCCCCTCCAAAGCGGCTTATATGTGTCCTTCTTCACCTCAAACTCATGTTGTTGGATCGATTTCAGTTCACTCTCTCTTTCTACCATCTTGCGGAAATGTTCCTTAATGTTTTCGACGGACCGTTCTTTACATTTTAATCCAATGTCTCCGCGCCATCTAAGTCGTTCGATATCTGATGTACTAAAAACGAAGTTTTTATCTTTTTGCACTGTTTTCAGTTTTTCATACAACGCTTTTAATTCCTTCTCTGCTCTTTCCACGCTTCGAATTTTTTTCCACCTATCGTAATCAATTATCTCTTCGTCTTTTAATCTTGGTCTTAAGTCACTGTTTGACGTCTTTTTCTCTAATTCGCCCATTTTTTCTAAACTCGCATAAAAGTCTCGCAAGTCATTGTACTTGTCTGATTTTTTTCTCGAGTGAATCATTTTTAATATGTATTGACGATATTCCTCGCGGTCTATTGAAGAAAGTGAACATGTGCTTTGCGCAAGTGATAAGTTTGAGCTAAAACCAACTCGGCGTCTCATGTCTTCTGCATCGCCAGCACTCTTCGCCCTTATTTTCGCTGAGCTTTGTTTGCTTGGTAAACGACATCGTAAAACAGAGGGTGTGGGAGACGAGGCGCGTGAACTTACTCTATTTCTCTCTGGCCAAGATTTCAAAGGTGGTTCACTCAAGCTGCGTTCTTTGATGACATTGGATACTAAATCTGGACTTCTTCCTCTTAATGAAGTTCCAAATTCGTCCATGCTATTAATGCTGTCGTACTTACAAATGCTTGAAAACATTGATCGGTTACACGGACTGGAACTCCTAGAAGATAGTGACTCTAATTCCCAATTTTTGAATTTAGAGTTAGACACTGGTTTTTTGTTAGCCAAGTAAAGGAGCAAAGCTCTCAAAGATGTTTCCGAATGAAATTTTTGTTTAGACAGTTCTTGAAACATCTTCACGCGTTCCAACACTGTTGTTTTTTTCAAAATTTGCAATGTCATTGGTGGGAAATTTCTTAGAAATAAATTTTGAAAGAATGTTTCACTTTTCATTATTTCTTGATGTTTCTTTAATCGATCGATTGTAAGTTCACTTTCAGCTGGATGGCTTTTCCCTTTACTCTTAGGTGATGATACGTATGATTTCAAATTGCTATCTTTCGCAGATTGTTTTGCAATATTAACATTTTTTCCACGATCTTTCAAGCTGATCCGAGTGATTTCTGGTTTACTGGCGGTCGTTTTCACGTTACTTTGAAGCTTCTCTTTCAGATTCCTTCTTTTGATATTACTATTGCCGCTGACAATGTTGTTATTCAATTCCAGGGCAATCGATGGTTTGATCCGATTCTTTATTCTTTCCGACGTTTTCTGCAAAATGTCTTGAGCTTTACTACTTATCGACGTCGAATTTAAAGGTTTCTCATTAACCTTTGATTTGCCGTTTAATAAAGAACTGCTATACAGGGTTCTGCTCTTTTCAATCCCTCCTTTCTGCTTTTGCAAGATTTTTTGAACTTCTATCGGCGACGTTAAGTCAGCATCTAACTTGCCTATTTTTATACAAGTCTCCTTTCTAATCTTCTTCAATTGTAAACTGTCTCGTTTACAAGTAGTTGTCTTTGTTTTTTTGGCCAACGTGCTGGAACTATCCGAGCTGGAAATTCCTACCTTTGAAGCGCTAATCAAACTTTTTGTTAACGTTTTTTTGACGGCGAATCTGTCTTTGCAACTACGTGCCTTAGTCTCAGTCACTCCTATTCTCTTAGTTGGAGTACACTGTGCTTTGTTTTTTTCAGTACAATTTTTCAATAGACAAGGTTCAGTTTTTTTTCTACTGACATTACGAAAGCAAGTCTGTCGGCTATTCGATGAGACCTGTGTCTTTCCTTTTTGAACCTCGGTCCGACGTTGTCTCTCTTCCTTCGAATTTGATTTCAACAAATTCACATGGCACTGTTCGTGTCGATTGTTCGAAGTCTGTTTTAGAAAACTCACGTTCGTTCTTGCGTACAGTCTTAAAGTTGGGTTATTATGAGAAGACTTTCTTTTCGGCGGATAAGGAGCTCTAATTTGAGTCGAAGATGAGCTTTTTGGTTTTGGAATTTGCGTCTTAGGAGGCGTAGCCACCGATGTGTACTTTCTCTGTATCATCGGAGATTTAGGAGTCGCTGGGGCACAACTCTTTCTGTGGACGCGTATCCTGGTCAGCGTTGATGATATCGGAAAATATTCGATCTCGGAATCGTCTGTGGACAGATTTGTTTGCATGCCAGGTTACAACTTAAGTATGTCTGCTTCTAAATATTATCAACCCCTGAACCAAGGTGAAGTCGGCGTGGTGGCTTGAGACTTAGCGTGTCAATTATTCTTCACGTGACGGTGCAATTTGAAAATAGGTGAAGATTTGTAATATCGTGATAAAAATTAAAATTGCGGTCCAATATCGATAGATCTGGATAACAGCGGTGCAACGTAAGTGTAACAAAATTTGTTTTCTACCTAAAACGCAATAACGTATCTACGTATACAAAATCATGCTTTTGTAAAATCGATGTAATGTGCTGCAACAGCTCAAGACAAATGAATAATGATATGAAGAAATGTTTGTAGGTTGGTCAACCTGAGTTCGATGTCATGCCAATTAGTACAATCAGTTATTACGCTTTGCAGTCATTCCACAAACTCATTGAGTTATATGAAATTTCAATTTGAGAAAAAGGATGCACTGTTATAAGCAAACGTTTCATTTTCATTCTGATTCAAGTTTTATTTACTCACCTTTGGGACGTTCTGGAGCAGGTTTACGAAGCCCGTGCAGTGGCACGTCACCTCCCCTCTGAACTGTTTTATACGCCAAACGCTGTTCCAAGGGGCTCAAAGGATTTACATCTTCCCGTCGGCGAAAAATTAACGTTGAGTCGCTCTCGTATCCCGACTCTTTAAGTGCTCTATAATTCACAAATCCATGACATTACAAATATATTTTCACTTAGATTTATTTTATCTTATTTTCATCGCAGTTTTTATCGTTTTCTAAATTGGTGAGATTAAATCAGTGAAACAATTATCGATAAAACTTACTGAGACATGTAAGATTTAGGTGTACTCGTATTGCGTTGCTCGTATTGCTGTAAAATAGAATTAGTTTTTGTTATTAGATTTGAATCAAAGATAAAGAAAAGGAATATTAATCACGACACGTATATATAAAACATGCTAAAGATATTTGCGTGCTTTTATATCCACTGTTATAATTCAATGGGGACTGTGCTGTTTTGTTACAATGCCTTCTTCAAATGAAATGAATACATTACATATAATTTTTCCCCGGTGAGATTTTTAGTTCATTGAGCGCAATATTTAATGGTCAGATTTTTATCGATGGAACGGAAATTGAAATAAACAAAATCATTCTTGATGCTGACTTGGAAACGTATTATTCACATTTAAGTGTTTCGGTTAAGAAACACTGGATTTGGAATCTAGAAACATTTTAGATTATCTTTACCTGATTTACGAAATGATGTGAAATATGATACATAGAAATATTTTCTATTGAGTGTGATAAAGAAATGAATGAATTATAATCTCACAGATTGGAATGAAAAATATTTTTGAATGTCTTTTTAACACATTTTTCTAGGTGAAAATTATTAATTATATTATATGTTGATATTGAATACCAAATAAAAATAATTCGAATTTTGAATACAACAGTAGAAATAGTAAATTGAATATTGGACAATTATTCATAAAACATCAGAATTAGCACAAGATTTCAAAGCACTAGTTTCACTGAATGTATGCAAGAAATTTACACTCGTGAAATAATAATGAAATTACATTTTTGTTCAAAATATGCAAATTAAATGTGAAATTTATATATTTTTCTGGTTGCGTGCGAAAATTCAAAAAATATTGTGCGAAAAGTGTTTTGTTCAAAAAATTTGATATAAAGTTAATACTAAATTTTAAGGTTTCTTAAATCATTTTTCTATGTTCACAATTGGATAAAATTCACTGTGATAAACTTTTTGCATATTTTCATTAGCGCATTATCACTTTTACTAAAGTCGAGTTGAAACGAAAATTATT
>JABFQD010001613.1:0-17701 GCA_022817045.1 Psix sp. ZL-2020 | reverse complement strand
TACGTTTTTAAAGTTACAACACTTTAAGATTTCTCATATTTTTTCTCTGAAATATTTCATAAAACTTTCTTAATCTCTTTTATTGCGAAGATTGTACTGTTATAATAATAAACAATGCATTCAGAAAAATAATTCATAAGTGTCATATTAAATATTAATGGTATTATCAGCAAAGAAAGAATTTATGATGCAGACGATTAAAAACTACGTTTCTAGAATACAAATTATTATTCGTATATGTGAAACTTATTCAATGGTTTATTTTTATAACAATGTATTATACATAGTTGTGTTTATCATATCTAAATCATATCTCCTTAGAATAAGGTTTACTAAACGCATTACGAGCTTACATACTTGTACCATGTTTAAGAAAATCGAGGTTTGTTCTTTTCTATTTCGTATACACAATACCAAACTAATATATTAAAATTAAGCATTTGTAATATGCTAATATAAATGAAATCACTCGCGGTGCAATTATTCAATGATCATTAATCAGAAGTCATTGTTAAAATTCTAAATCGCATTTCTCTTGCAACATCACATTCAAATAGGACGATCACTATAACTCGATGCTCTAATAGAAAAAGTAATTAGATCTAGAAAAGAACCTACATCGTGTATTCTAACTTTCCTATTTCAGACTATGATTTGGCTAATATCTTTCAATATTAGAATTCTGGACAATGGGTAAGTTTAAGAATTAATTACAAGGATGTATTTGCAAAGACGTGATCTGGATGATGCTTTCAGTGGCATTATTCTGGAATCAAATACTACGATTCTTGGCAGAGAAATTACGTATAACAGTAAAAAATGAAGACAGAAGAATAATGTCCATTTGAAGTTTTGATTTATCTTTGTAAATATGCTGGGTCCGGTGTTTAGGATTCTTCAAAGTAATCAAATCATAGTTTTAAAAAAAGTCTGAACTGAGCCATATCTCAGATCTGTTTTTTTTTGTTTCTTTGACTAAAGTTATAACTCGACCCGGAAAACTAAAAGTTATTATCTTAAAAATTATCTGTACGTTTAAGATATTAAATGGAAAAGAAAATCGTGAACCACAGAAATAAGTTTTTCATTGCTATTTAGGGAGTATCATATGTTATTGTTAAAAGAGCACAGACGTAAGCATAAAATATGTTCTAGGGATTGTAATATGTCAAACCATCAATAACAGTATCGAAAATGTCGTACTGACCTCGTTCAGATATGCATTCTGTATATTGTATATATTACATCAATTTAAATGCCAATGATTTTACATTTGACCTCTGAACTTTTAATAAATTTTCTCTCGTTGGTTTGCAGAAAATGATTATTATAACTCTGTAGTGAATATTTTTCATAAGCGCACATTTTAATGGAAACAAGATAAGTAACCTTGGCATTCTATTGGATAGCATGTTTATTGTGCTCTAACATTGTCTTGAATCTCGTATCACAATGTCATGTATTTCGTTGTGGCCAAGTTCACACAGTACTTACGATGATTATGTCGAAAAAATCAGATAATTTAAGGCTACATGTGCATTAACTTCAAGTTTACACGTAAAATGGACGTCTTATTTAAAAATAAATAATTAAGGCAGGCATTAGAGTATGCCCGATCTTTTTTATTTATACAAATACATTCAACAAAATCTATTTTTGAGTTTCATTTATTAATAAGATTATATTTGTATATTTTCTTTAATTTACAATACAACTAAAATGTAACGAAATAAAATTTTTCGAATGTTTTTAATTAAACTGAAAAAACATAATATTCATATTTGAAATGATAGATGTTAAATCGAAAAAAATAATTCAAACGAGCGATTATCATTTTTGTCAAATATTAAGTAAACTATACAAACTCAACTTTTAGGTCAGACATCGACTTCAATTCTACATTCCAATAAGTTAACATATTTTTCATCAACAACACTGGACAATATATTAAAATTCGGTGTACGTGACAATATCTAATTTTGTCAACTCCAATTTTCGAATGCTTTAAATTGTTTTGTATAGCTTACGTTAGGATGGTAATGAGGATGGGGCAGACAAAAGGAAAATAGGACTGATCAATCTTCACATCCTTTTTTTGTTTCGAGCTTAACAACATAAATAATATTTAAATGAATTAAAAACAAGTGTATAACGAATAACAATAAAACTATATATATAAATCATGTAAACATAAAACATTGATTTTCTTATAAAATACAGATTTGAATTTCATGCAATTTCAATTAATTTAACAGTTTAAAAGTCTTAATGAGAAAACAACGCTTTTCATTTGCATATTTAATGAAATTTGAATCGGTGGAAAATTAAAAACATGTTTAAACAATTTCGATACAATCTTGATTATACTTTATGGTTGACTTGCTAGTCTTGTTAAAAACCGCCGATTTACTTGTAATAATTGATCGATTAATCGATTTAAATGCAATAAATCAATAGTAGAAACTCAAATATGGTAAAAGAAATTGATCTGCGACGAGACGAAGGCGTGAATTATGTGAGCAATTTGTCCTTACTAGTGACGTCGGCTTGCGATTAATCGCAATTAGAGTGTATTGTAAGCAATCATAATACCTAATGTTTCGTATATGCTGTTAAGCTTTCCGAGACTACTATCGCGTCGAAATTCTGGTTTCGTACTAACCTACACGCTTGACTGAGTAAATTGCAGCGAGTAGGTCATTGTACGTATATGATACATGCATCACAATGCACCAAGAAACGTAATATTGATAAACCAGTGAAATGATCAACTATGCTTATTGTTACAAAAAATGCGTGAAAAATTAATTCCGATCAAACATTGATTAATTTATGTATGCTATTATAATTTCTAAAGAACATTACTATTAATTATTGTTGTAAATATTGGATTTTTTGAAGTAGCAGTTGTAGTCAGACATTATTTATTACTACTATAATATATGACTGAATTGTATGATAAAAATCGAAAGATTAAATAGTTGATGATTGTATAAGTGCATTAATTCATAATATAATACATTAAAATTTATTGATGATTTTGACTTATTTTCTTAATTGAATTAGATTTCATTATTTATCCAGAATAAAAATTTATATAGAAAAGAATATTTTCAAATATTATTATTAAAATTATCAGTTTTAATATTTTTTATGACAATTAAAAATTGATATCATAAAATAGTAAGTGTAGAAAAGTATACTTATTTCAATATTTGTTATTTCTTTTAAAGTCATTTATTTTACATTGAACAATACTCATTTTATGAATTGATCAAGAAAACAAAGTGTAAACTGCTTATCTACTTTGCGATGGTACTATTTTTGATTGTAGTAAATTTGCCAACAAGCTTATGAACAAGAGACATGGTATTGAATAGGGACTTAAAGAAGCGAGCAGGTTGAGCAGAGATGTGGCGCTAAACCTGTTAGGGGCGATTAGTAGCAGTATCACGCACGCGCTTTCAGCCAAATACGAATAACATTACAACTTACCATGTCTCCAGAATGCGAAACGGCTTCAAAACAGCACGAGCATATCCTTCAAAGCAATAGCCTGACAATTACACACCACAATCACTGGATATACAACATAACTAACATCATAGAAGAATACACTGTAAACAAAATTACTCGGCTAGCATAGCGCGTAATCACCAAACACATCACGCGGTGACCGGCGATTTGGCCTCGCCGATTGCCGACTCGGCTCACTAGCTCGTCTAGCACTTTTTTCACAACTTCAATCGAGAGTTCGATCGCGGTCAATTTTCAAACAGCCTCCGGAAATTGAAGACGGCTGATTTTCAACTTGGCCAACACCGACTGGACTTCTTGCCTTGTTACAACCGGCAGGTACGAAAGCCGAACTAAACCCCACCATAACACGCGTCTCTCGGCCTCTCACCGTCACCATTCCCTTTTTCTTCGCTTTTCGTTCGCCAAGCTGCCACGATCGGGGCCAGCTTGAGACCCCCCACTCTTCTCTTATACACCGGCCCAACTTCATCCTACTACTCCTACTCAGTGCTACCTTCTCACTTGTTATCGCGAATCTGGTAAAATTTTAATTTTAAACACAGGACCTGCTATAGAAGAACTCTTTACGCAATTTCTTGGCCAGATTGAATATTTGTCTTAAGTGGTAATTTTTAGATTTTATGATATGTTGTTTTACAGCTTTTAAATGAACTATTTTGATGTATTGTATACGAACACTAAATCATTTTATCAATGAACTGGGTAATTTACATTTAGGCTCTTTAATGAAAATGTTCTTTAACATCAAAAGCACCATTACTAGGGTATATCAATAATAATGAATAAATGAAAACTCAATTAGTTATTTGTTTTAATGTTATACATTTATTAACCATGTCTAAAATTTAAATTTTCAGGAATTAAGGAACCGTAATTTTAATAAATGGAAATATCAACAACACAATTACTGAATATAGTTATATTTTTAAATGTTCGGTTTAATTTAGACATATACTAAATAATTTCGTATTTTTATTTCGAAATGAAATAGAAATTGTATGGATGAAAGAAATTAAGACTGAAATATGAGATTTACATAATACTGAGTGTTTAGCTATTTATAAATCATTTGACAGAATTTATTATCAATAAAAGCATTGATAATAAAGTGAAATCTTTTAATAAATAATAATGAATGAGTAAAAAACGGATTTTCATTTTGTAATATTAGAGTTTAAGATTTGTGCAATTCCGAGTTGTGTAAGGATAAATGAAAATAAACATTCACGAAATACAAAATACGTAAGCATACCATTTATTGTTAGTAGAATTTTTATTTTTTAATTTTGAAAAAATATTATCATTCTGCCTAATGCTTTATAATGTGTTGAAAACAACATAACTTATGTTTTCGAATTCTACTTCATCTTATCAACGAAATAATAAAAGAATATAAAATAAATTGTTTTGATGATTTCAAAATAAAAAAAATCTAATTAGTGTACATTTTATGTTTGGTCTTTTTGAATTCACATATACAGTTAACCAAAATTGTATACTAAAACATGACATTCATACGACAAAAAATATAGTTTTGAACGAAATGAAATGTGTCTGTTTGTGAGCGAATGTTTGTATTTACTTTTTTGCTGCAAATACATTGTTGATTAAAAGTTAATAGTTTTCTAATAAAAAATTTTTGAAGAAAGAATTTATAACCTATGGATCTTTACATAAAGAAAAGATTTACAAAGAAATTCTTACAAAACGACGATTGAATTTCTTAAAAATGAAATATCTCTAAAGATCCAAACGTTTTTCCTGTTAGACATTTTTCTACACAATTGACTTATGCTACATATATCAAAATGTTTTACGTGTAATTATATTAAATCAAGTTATAAAATTAAGTTTCTTTAGAATACAAATTTCTTTTCCATATGAAATCTATTCAATTGCAATGATTTTTTATTTTGGAAAATGTACTGTTCACTATGATATTAAATCTATTTTCGTTTAAATATTTTAATTTTCTGTTTAAGAGCTAAACATCGCGTATATGTATGTTACAATACACTCTTAAAATGAGTTCAAACGTATTTGATTTATATATTGGTACTTTTAAAAATACCATTAAAAAACATAATTTGATTCAATCAATAACCTTTCAGTAAAGTGACAATTTTTGCTGCAAATTTATAGGATTAAACTATTTCATGTTCGCATGGAAAAAAATTTTGCTTGTCACATTGTATGAGAATTTTATTTTTTATTAATATTTATTATTGATGAAAAAACAAAAACATTTTTGCATATCGATATTGTGATTCAATTTTTTAAGAAAAATTGCGTTGCTTATATTTAGATATATATATTTGAAAGGGTTTCAAATTGGAATTTTAATTTATTCGATAACTAGTTTGAAACTAATATTATTTATTTTATATTAAAAATTAAAGATATTTTGGTTATTTAAATAAACTATCTTATTTTATTTAGTTCAAAACATATTGTTTTTTAAGAAGCGAAGTATTGAATCTTGAATTTTTCTGATAATTTGAATCTAGGTTTGACGAATTTTTATTTCTCACACATAATTAGGTTTTGATGTACTAATATTCTCTGATAGATATGAATGAGAACTAAGAGAATGAAACATTATAAACAATATATTATTTAAAAATAATAATTATTTTTTTATTCTCTAGAAGAGATTGTCACATTTTGTATTAACTCTTATTTTATGTGAAAATTCAACTGAATATTTAAAGTGTAAGAGGATATGAACTCATGGAAAATCCATATTCACACATTGTTTTTCTCTTTATTATTTGAAGAATGTCTTTGTTTTTATTATGTGTTTCTAATTTTTTTCATGATTATTGCATAAATTATGGTTCTTTTGTATTATTATTTTTACTCTTGTAGACTGATTGGTAGATACATCACACTTTTATATTTTTTATTCTAATTTAATATAATTTAATAAAAGAGCATTTTAACACGAAATCTAGCAATGCATATCATGCAGTTATCACTCGTTGGTAATGACTAAATATTAAAAGCATACTCTGAAGTCTTATAACTGATTAAGAATGTCTTATTACTTATGGAAAAATTGTAAACAATGTTACTAAACATTTTGAATCATAAAAAGGAATGATTTAAACACCAATGTTTCTAAGTCCCATAAACTACTCCCACTACCATTTGAGCCTCTAGTGACGTACATGTTAAAGTCCCATAAATTCCCTTCACAACCATTTGATCCAGTAGCAAGGTAGCTCTACTACTTAATAAAAAAAAATAATTTTCTTATTGGGATGGAAAAAGAGATAATTCAATATCTGCTGAATTATATGTTTAATTATGTATGTGTGTTGTTGAAGAGACAGAATTTTTTGGATTTGATATCAGACAAATTACCATACATTATATCAGATTTGTACTTGAAATGTTATTTGCAGGTAAGATAGCCTTGCAATTTAAAAGATACTCAAAATATGAAGCCGGTAACGATTATTCAAACATTTATGTTCATACAAATAACATGTAGAAGTGAGAAAAAATTTAAGGGACTCGATATTAAATAAATGTATCATACATGGAAAAAATTTATTTTTTCTCATCTGCCATTAAGTTATCACTTTTGGTAGCAGAGGTGTAACTTAAAATGAGATTTCTTGACTTAGCAATGAAAAATGGTATTCACTGCTAAAGACAAAAATCTATTATTCATGCTTGAATTTGTATGATTTGGTTTTGTCTCACCTACAAAACTTGCCAATATGCAATCAGTATATTTCTCTTCTAACAGTAAAATATTATATTATTTGGAATTGTTTAATTTTTAGTACTTGCACGAAAGAAGAAAATTTTACGGACATATTTTCACGACATTTTGATAAAATAATATTTATCAAATAATGTTGTTTGATCAATATCGGCAATATGATTAGTTGCAGTTTTGTAATATTGCTCATTAAAGCTTACATTATGCCTATCTTTAGCTAAAAAAAATTCCGTGGTAGATATTACAAAAAACAGCTATTCTAATAGACATCTTTCACTAAATAGTGTTAGTGTTGATTAATTTAGTCGATTTTATTTTCTGCGCTATTTCACTCCTTATAACATTCTTCCGCTCGATATTAATACCATCTACTCATCCGAATTATGCGTTTGTAATGCTTTGCTTGAGCATACACGCATTAGCTGTCACGTTCACTATCAAATGTGACCTGTGACATGTAGGAAATATTTTTGGTTTTTTTCACTAATGACGTGTGATAAACACATTTAATTAATTTTAAAAATTAGGTTTATTTGTGTAAACAAGTTTTTGAAAGGAATTTTGATGATAATTTTATTCATTGGTTTAACATAGTCATAGTCTCTGATGTCTAAGTTCATTCCTAGGTTTGAAAACAGTCGGAGTTGCTTTGTTTACCTTGTGAATAGGTCGTTCATTGTGAGACATTACCTATGTCTTATGATGATAACATCGGCCCCACGATGTTAACATGGTCAAACATCTATCCGGAATGGCGATCTGCGCTGAGATTCTGCGCACATGTCTGCTAATTTTTGACCGGAAGTAAAGTAAGCAGGTGCGGATTCAGCACATGATATATTTGTTCATATCTGATCAAACGAACTTACTTACAATGTTGGTGCAAGTGATAAAAAAAATGGTACATAGCATTGTGAATCATGTCAAAATCTTGCAATAGGACGTATAGATGGACGGCATTTGTGGACACATTGTGTACGTGTAGGGTTCCTCAGAAATTTTACTATCAGTGACATAGATTTTTGGTGTAATTCTGCAAGTTCTTGGTCCTGGTCTTGTTCGGGGTTGATATTCTCAGTCATCATGATCAATGGCATCTCAATGATGCTGACTATAAAGAGGATGGGTCAGCAATGCGTTACTTATCAATTATAAAATGACCAGAAAAATTTTGATGTCAGCGTTAGCTGAGTTATGTTTTTTCAGGATTCTGATTTAAAAGATAGGCTAACTCTTTGTATAAACTACAGTTTCTTCGCTTCTGATCATGTATTTGAAGGATTTGTTAGCCAAGTAGATAGACAAGAGCCGCCCTCTGCCATAGATGCTTTACCGGCTCTCCATCAGTGACCCGGTAAACAGGTTTTTCTGTAGGAAAGTGTAGTCTGTGCCAGTTTGTGCTTCGATTAGGTTTTGTTTTCCAATTAGTAGATCGTTTGTCTTTTCTCTTGGTCCCTGCCGTTATTTCGTAAAGACTGTGACAAATTGTCTGGGAAATATATCTTCTGTAAGGAAATGAAAGGCCTTCAGAATGTCCGAAGTTCTGAAATAGAACGTAATTTTGGAAATTATTAGTTTGACGCAACACGGGTGTTTCTGAGTTCCTGTGTGCTTTATCTCGAACTACAAGTATTCCTCAATTTGGTTGGCTCCATACATATTTATTTATTTTCAATGTTAAGTCGTAGAAAGTGAACGGGTCAGTTGTTGGTTTATGTGGCCTGTATGTTCGATTAAGTCTTTGCAAGATAGAGCTGAAGAACAAAACGTTTCGACAAAAATTTGTCATTCTAATTAAAAAATTCCATGCTGTATTTTCGACCCCCAAATCGATTGCCGATGTTGATTTTTCGATACCTCCTCGAAGACGCCTGCCCAAATGAGAAAACTAAATAACCTCACACTTGCGACACATTCGGTCAAATGCAAATTCCTGAGATAGTTACTATCAAAAAATTGCGAAATCATGTTTCCACGATGTATTTTAATAGTGCCAATGTATTGCCAATGCTGGTATATCGGAACCTCGAAAATTTTAAGTAAAAAGCAATTTTTTTGTCGAAACGTTCCGTTCTTTAGCTCAGCCTTGCAAGCCACTAAAGATTTCTAAAACTGTACTATCATAATAACATGTTTTTCATGATTTAATAACATGATTTTTATTCATTATTATTCAATTATTGATTCAAGAAAACAATATAAAATACAAATTTGTGTTGAGCTATCATACCCAAAATACATCAATCACTAACTATTACTATTTATAAACAACAATTGCTTTTTTCATGTATTGTTCCTATCCAACGTGCTCGTATGCAGTACCTGTCAAATTCGTTTTTTGTCGTGCTAGATTCCAAACATTGTTAAGTTTCTTGAGACTCATTATAAAGAAAATGACAGCCAGTGCTCCTATTGTCTCTGTTATAGCTATATAAAAAGTCATATTTATACCATACATAAAATCAGGTTCTCATGTAATTTCAACGTTACCGACTGCATACAACGCCTGACACTGTAAACAGAGCCCAAAGGGGTCAGATTCACACTCTACTCATTACAAACAATCACACAAGGTCACAACCGATACCCCCACATTCAAGTCTACATATTGCTTAGCTCAAGCTGAGACTTTCTTTCTTTTCATGTTCGGTCTGAATACTATAAAATCCAAGTTTGTTATTAACACCCGTGTACATATTATAGTTTACCCTGCCTGTCTAAGAGATTATGGGCCCAGATACGTAAAACAATAAATACTTTTTTGTAATAATCATTCCCGTTCTCATCTCGTGCGGTTTTACATCCGGTCTCGTAAAAAAGTGAAACAAAGTGAACTCGTCAAGATGGAGAACGAAGTAATCCGATTCACGAAACTCAAGGGCATCGAAATCTGGACAACATGGAAGTTCCAGGTTTGAATAACGCTGTTATCAAACAGCTCGTGGAACATCGTCACCGGTGACTCTGAATTTTTTACCGAAAGCAATACTTTCGAATCCCAGTCAGCACGTGCCATATGGACTAAACTGAATAACCTGGCACAACGGATCATCGAGATGAAATCGGAAACCAGTGTCCACATACTATATCAGCAATGGTATTTCAAGGATACGGTTCCAGAAGACGACATCGCCAAAACTGAAAATCTGGCACATCAGATACAAACCATGGGTGAGAAAATTCTAGACCAAATGATCATAACTAAAATATGTCTCACCTTATCCCGTCGTTTCAGTATTTTACCAGCGCCTGGGAATCAACGCAGTCCGACGAACGAACGTTTGAAAACCTAATATCCAGACTGACCATCGAAAAAGCCATAATGGGGATCAAAGATAAAAAGGAATTTTCAACATTCTTAGTAAGTAGGTCATATCAAGGTCCCAAGGATCAGAAATCCGTCACGAGAAGAAACCCGGAAAATCCTCGTGTAATTAATGCAAGAAACCTGGTCACTGGATCAAAGACTGTCCGAAACAACTGGCAGTGGACGAGTGGAAAGCATCCCGTGAAAATGAATCCGAAGCACATTTCAGCACCTTAATAATCAGCAGCTCCAGGACAAATTACTACGATACGTGGTACATGGACTCTGGCGCATTAGACCACTTGTCACACCGGCGTGACTGGTTTTCCATCATTACCTTCTTTAAGCAGCCAAAACAAGTTTGCATCGGAGACGGTAATAACATTCCAACCATTGGATCTGGAACGATAGATATCGAAGCGTTCAACGGCAATTAATGGATCAAAAGGCACCTCACCGTTGTTTTCCTTGTCCCGAATCTGTCGTTCAATCTCTTCTCACTGGGGGCAGCACTCGACAACGGGCTCTCACACCAATTCGACAACAGGACCTGTAAATTGATAGGAAACGGAAACATCATTGGAAACATCAACGGAAGGACCAGCTTTTCCTGATGAAATTTAAAGTCATCCCTGGCAGACACCACGCACATATCGCAGCGAAGGAATCCTTTCTTTCCTGGCACAAATGACTAGCACACCAGAACTTCGATCAGGTAAAAAGTATTCTTAAAGATAAAAACATTCCTTTTATAGATGACAGCACTAAACGCGAAGACTATATCCTAGAAAAAATGAACAAGTCACCATTCCCAAGAAGAGAGATCAAATTCGAACGAGCCGGTGAAATTATCCATGCAGACCTGCGCGGCCCGATGCGTCAAAATTCTCTAGGAGGAGCGAAGTATTTTCTACTCTTTAGAGACGTCTTCAGCCACTGGAGAACTATATAGTTCCTTAAAAAGAAATCTGACAACACCTCAAAGACTGCAAACATCTTGCAGAGGTGCCAAAATTCTGAGAACGGACTCGAGTTCATTAATCGAAAAGTGAAAGAGATAACTCAGCGGCACGGTGTTATACACCAAACAACCGTTCCATTCACCCCTGAACCAAATGGATGCGCGGAACGCGAGAACAGAACCATTGTCGAAGCAGCCAGAACAGTTATCCACACCTTAAAATACCCACGAGAACTGTGGGCAGAAGCCGTCAGCCACTCCTGCTATACTCTCAACTGAGCGGGAACTAGCAGCAAGGGAGGAATATCACCAAGTGAACTTTGATTCGGTAAAAAGACAACAATCTCAACTCTGAAAACATTCGAAGACGAGATCTACACTCACATATCAAAGGAGAGGAGAACGAAATGGGATCCGAAAGCCAGAAAAGGAGTGTTCGTTGGCTATGACGAGAACACAAGACGATTTTGGGTATGGTTTCCAGAAAACGACTCTGTAAATACTTATAAAGATGTTATGTTTACAGGCAAACAGCACGTAATGAATTCAAACCCTGATGATCCGGAATCATCATACGTCAGCTTTGAATTTTCATCAAGTCTAAAGGTTCCAACAGAAGTAGCCCAACCAGACGAAAGCCAATGTGATCATCTGGACCCCGATCGTGACGACTACTCTATCTCATTCGACTCTCTGACATCAAATTATGACGACGCAAACTCAAAATCGAATCAAGATTCAGATCGGGAGGCAAATCGCGAAGCAGATCGAGAAACCAAGAATCAAGAGCACGATCAAGATCTGAGGTATCGCAGTTCCGTACGCCAACCCCTCAGATACTTCTTCGGGCACGTTTTTGTTGCAAATCACGAAGAAGCAATTTTAAACAACGAGTCAGACAAATGGAAAGCTATCATGGATGATGAAATCAACTCGCTCCGATGAAATCAACTCGCTCCGATGAAATCACACCTAAACGCATCGGCAAACCAATAGGTCATTGGCAATCGCTGGACTTACAAGCTTAAACGGAACAGCGATGGCAGCATTCAAAAATACAAAGCAAAATTCGTCGCTCGCGGTTTCAGACCACAAAACAGCAGGATTCGACTTCCCCGATACCTCCAGTCCTGCAACAAGATTCAATTCCATCGGAATCATCCTATCCATCGCAGCCTCTCGAAGCATGCGTCTCCAGTAGTTTCACGTCAAGACTGTATTCCTTTACGGGAACTTGATGAGGTGATCTACATGTAGCAGCCTGAGGGTTATGAAGATAGAACCGGTAAAGGCTGCAGACGTAATCGAAGTCTGTACGGACTGAAATAAGCCTCTCGATTTTGGAATCGCAGATTCACCATCGTGCTCCAGAAGTACGGGCTTAACCCCACAAACACAGACCATTGCGTCTTCATAAACAAGAATCCGAAAAATTAGCTCAACGTCATCATCCACATAGACGACGGCCTAATCGTAACGAAGAGTTGAGAGATTATCAAAACACTAATATCTGAACTTCGCAAGGAGTTCGAGATCACATTAGGTAAGCTTGTCAAGTTCGATCTGTAAACCCAGATCGAACGATTTGCAGACGACTCCGTTTTTCTCCACCAAGAAGCTTCAAAACACCAGGAAGGTCCTACAGCATTTTCACATGGAAAAGGTTAACTCGATGTCCATCCTAGCGGACAACTACCATCAGATGAATCCCGACATGCACAAACAAAGCCAACACGGAACGCTGCAGTTCCCATACAGCAAGCAGTGAGAAGCCTTATGTACCTCTCCATTGGCACTCGACCAGACATCACCTTTTCGGTGAATAGCCAGCCTTTTTTTAGAAAATTCAGGAAAAATTCATTGGAACGCAGTGAAAAGGATTCTCAAATACCTGAAGGGCACAACCGACTATGAGCTTTACTTTCCTGTAGAACAGAAGCAATATTTTCAGGCATTTAGTGACACTGATTACGCCAGTGACTCCAACACAAGGAAATCGACGTCTGGAGTAGTGCTGAAACTGGACACCACCATCTCGTGGAGCTTATCGAAACAGAAATCTGTAGTTCTATCTACCACGGAGGCCAAATACGTAGCAGATAGCCAAGCCGTTAAGGAAATCATCTGGACGAAGAGCTTGATCAATGAGCTGGCTCTCTTCAGCAATCTGCAAACCAATCTTCAACACTTGACAACTTGAGCGCCATTAAGTTGATAAAAAATCCTGAATTCCATCAACGCAGCAAACACATTGATGCTTACTACCACTTCATCAGGGAAAAGTTCAACAAGAATACCTTTTCTTTGACTAACGTTCCATCAAAAGAACAACAGGCGGATCTACTCACAAAGCCACTACCGAGAAGCCTTTGAGAATTAAAGGAGGATGCTGGGCGTCAGAGGCTTAGGCTCCATCGCTAACGCCGGAAACCGCACCTACGAGCAGATTTAAATAAACTAATCTTAAAACAATCTAAGAACACACATCACATCATGACACACACACTAACTTCTAAACAACATCAATACGACTTTTAGTGGGAGTGTTACAATTATATGTAACACAAAAAAGCAATTTTTTTGTCGAAACGTTCCGTTCTTTAGCTCAGCCTTGCAAGCCACTAAAGATTTCTAAAACTGTACTATCATAATAACATGTTTTTCATGATTTAATAACATGATTTTTATTAATTATTATTCAATTATTGATTCAAGAAAACAATATAAAATACAAATTTGTGTTGAGCTATCATACCCAAAATACATCAATCACTAACTATTACTATTTATAAACAACAATTGCTTTTTTCATGTATTGTTCCTATCCAACGTGCTCGTATGCAGTACCTGTCAAATTTGTTTTTTGTCGTGCTAGATTCCAAACATTGTTAAGTTTCTTGAGACTCATTATAAAGAAAATGACAGCCAGTGCTCCTATTGTCTCTGTTATAGCTATATAAAAAGTCATTTTTATACCATACATAAAATCAGGTTCTCATGTAATTTCTACTTTACCGACTGTACACAACACCTGACACTGTAAACAAGCTCAAAGGGATCAGATACACACTTTGCTCATTACAACCAATCACACAAGATACATATTTATTCTTTACACTGTCTGTCTTGATTAGAGGAAAAAGGCTATTTCGAGTTGATTTTTTTTATTTTGATTTTATTCATTTTATCTATATTTATTTAAGTGTATATTTTTATTAATTTTTTGTATAATGTAGCATCAGAGGATCTTTGAAAATTTTCGTAATTTAAAAGTATTTGTGGTAATTTTGGTAAATGATCTTTTTACAATTATAAAATCAATTCTAGCACACATTTTATTAATTTTATACAACGCTGTCTACATTATATAACGTTGCTGCATTAAGTAGATCGTGTTTTTCAAGTCTAGATTAAATATAATTTTGAAGCATTTGCTGTAGCAAATGCCATGGCAAATTAGATGTGGCAAAATTTGGCGAATATTGTAATACTGTTAAGATGTTTAAATTCATCCATAAATAGAAGCAGTTATTTATTGATGTTTTTAAATTTGGTGATACGGCAACTGAAAAACAACATTTAATAAACTATAAATATCTATAATTATAAGAAAAGACAGAATGTTTTATAAACAACAAAGGCCTTTGTCATATTTGTGACAAATTATTTAATGCCATCAGACAAAACTGATCCATTTAAGATAGAGCAGCGGTTAAAGCTGAATTCGTGCTATGCGGGAAGTTCTTATGACTTTTTTTTAATTGAAGGAATCATGCACGATACTTTTTAATACGATGAAGATATGTTAATACAAAATGATACACGGGTACTTTCGACTTTGATGCAATGTCATTTGTGGGATCAACCGTGTATTTTTCTGAAAAATAGATCTTCTAATTTTTATCTACGACAATGATTTCAAAGTTGAGCATTCTTTTGAAAGTCATGTAGATTTTTCAAATTATTAAAAGATCATTTTCATATATCCTACTTATCACTACAATTCAAAGCGACTGTAGACAATATTTTTTTAAATATGTTCTTAGCTGGTAAGGAACCATAGTACACAGCGATTCCAGGATTGAAATGTAAACGAACATACTACATAAACTAATGGTCAGCGTTTTTATATTATACACAATTTTTTGTGGATGTTATGCATAACTTATCAAAAGGTGTGTGTAGATCTGATATTGGATATAGTTTTTACAATTCGATTCACAATAAATGGATTCTTAATTCAGATAATTCAATTGAAAAGCTAATCTTTGTTTCATGACTTCAATATAAATTATATAGTTATTATATATTATATAGTTTTAAGGAAATTTAACATATTTTCGGTACGTCATTTTATGTGATAAAAATGAAAATTATTACTGGAAATTATAAATAATTGAATTACACATTTAAAAATCCTGATCCGTACAATACAAGGGAATTTTACTGCACTGTAAGTTATTACAACTTACGATTTATTAAACTTCAATGCTGAAAAATACATAATTGACTGAAACGTCTGAGATTCTCTTATCTACTATTTTTTTATTAACATAAATTAACTTATAATGATTTTACTTAAATAATAAAACGAAATAATTTATTTATTGCTGGAGCTGCCACAGTAGGTTTCAAAGGAAGCTGCATAAAAATAAAGTTAGATTAATTTTTGTGATGGGATTGTATTAGTAATTGATTAAATCGATCATATTAAATAAAATTTGATATATTATATAAAAATTTCTATTTATATTATATATAAATTTCTTTTTTCAATTAAATACATGTTTTTGTGTGTCACAAACTCGAGACTAGCACCTATTTACTCACTTATCCCAATATTTATAATATTAGTTAATAGGTTTTTCATCTTACATTAATCATTACTGCTCTGACTAGCACCTAACAGTCTGTCCAGCTTGATCTCTCAAACGAGTGATAAAACTTACGGGTGCTACCACTAAATACGCACGCGTCAAGTTGAGAAAAACTTGTTAAAATAAAAGTTATGAATTATTGTGATAATTATTGTCTAATTACCTTTTCAAAATCACAAACGGTTCTTTTAATCGTCCGATATTGAAAATTTTAAATATGGCAGGTATGTATGGGCCCCTTTGTATAGGCAACTCATCTTATCGACCATAAGTGTATACAAAATCAAATTGAAAAACGAAACGTCGGCCACTATATACGAAGGTTTATTTGTTGAAATTGAACTAAATTCGTTGAAATTGTTACGTCTTAACGTAATTTTCTTAACATTTGTTTGTATCTTTTTTAGAATATTTATTTACTTTATTTAATTTTGTCATTATATGAGGATTTGGGTGAATATGTATATAAATGCGTATTTTGTTACTAAATTTCAAATATACTTTACGTAAATTGTTGGTTAAAATTTCTTTACTAGAAAAATACGATTGACAAACAATTGAAAAATGAAAATTGTTTCAAACTTAAGACCTTTATTTTATTTAAGCCACCTTTGAAATATATCATAGCTATTTCAACATAGTATCATTCAGCAAATGAAAGTGACTGGCAATAAGGGTAAGTAATTTGAAGATGCTGCTTCGCGGAGTATTATAAAATGTATATTTAATTTTTGTTCGCGTTTCCCAAAAATAAAGACACTAAAATTGTTAACTGTTAAAATCTTTCACTTTTCCCTCTTTGACTCATAGATTTTACAATTTTAAAAAAACTATGTTCTTACTCGATTTTTGCGTCTTAGTTCTCAATTTCAGTGTACTCCACATCGGCTTGGTATTTTCATGTTTGAATGTTCTTATCTCTATATCATAGTGTTCCGAATATGTATAATTTTGCTTATGTGTTATGCTTGTGAGGCCTGTCAATGAAACTACAAAAATAGGTCAGAACACAATCGATTATATTATGTGAGAATTGACGCAATTTTATGGTTTAAATATATACAATTTATAATAAAATTATGGATCTCTAAACTTGAGAAAAATGTATATTAAAATTGTTATTAACGCTGTTCAAAATACATATTAAAGGTTGATTTCAGTTTTAAAATCAAATTTTCAAAAAACCAAAAGTTATTTTGTTTACTGGATTCTACAATTACAGAACTTATAAAAGAGTTACGTAGACTCATAAAACTCATAATTACATAACTCTTAACTTATTT
>JABFQD010001612.1:0-17700 GCA_022817045.1 Psix sp. ZL-2020 | reverse complement strand
TGAACAAGTATTTAGATAGGCGATGATCTATGATTAGTGTGCAACATGACATTCATTCTTTACAATACTCTGCTTTAATACGTTTATCACTGTTATAACTTAAGCGCTATGTAAGTTTTCTATGCTGGTATAATCAACCTGTAAACTTTGTACAATTGAATTTCAGTTCTAGGGAAATACTCGATATTTTTATTATTGCAACAATCATCACATTCGAATATGAAAAAGACAATAGCTGTTAAAAAACACGTTTGCCTGTTTTGTAAACCATATACAAAAAATTTGTTTGTTCACATTATTTTTTAAAATTGATAGAATTTTCATGATCTATTAACAAAATATCTTGTGGAACTGACACAAGTGTCTCCGGCACATCCACTGTAAACATTTATTCCAAGCGAATTTCTTCCCCGTTCAACGCCTTACGAACGAAATTTCATCGCACTAGAATGTGTTGTGTCCGAGAATAATAAACCGGGTTTCTTAAAAAGCATCTCGCTTCTTGGTTGCCGTTGAAGAGTTGGATGGCACACTGCCTCCCTGTGCCTTGCTATTCGATTAATTTGGGAATAAATTTAATTCCCTTGCATAACTTGTTTATGGTCATATATTCCATCTCTGTCGGTGCCAATGCCACCGATCGCTATTTTTTAGACTCACAGATGACAGGCCCGCCATTCAAGATGAATACGAATCCGGTGTGACATCGTTTGTTTTCTGCGTATAATTCCTAATTGTTACTGATGAATCCGGTTAGCCCCATCTTTCTTGTACTGAAATAAAATCCAACGTAAATGGTTCTACGAAAATAATGAAGCAAACGTTTCTTCAAGTCCGAAGCAACCTAAAGATTTTGTTAATTCTATTCGGGTCGCGATACATTAGGAAGGTATTATCAACGTATATCAAAATTATCACTCGACACATATCTTCGCCTTTACCGTAGACACATGGACCGCCGTGAGTTGGTTTTGGTCTGACTTTTATCAATTCGACACTTTGTCACTGATAGCAACTGCATCTAGCTTGCTTCAGCCCATACAAAGCTTGCAGGCCTTAACAATCGTCACTTCCTGGAGCATCTTTCGAGCTTTTCCGATGATCAGCGATGACAACGGCCACATATGCAAAGGTTTCGTTGTTGTCAGTTCTCGGTCATTAAAAGAATTCTCTCTTAACGACTCTTGACTTTCATTAAATCATCGTATCTCTAGCTCCATTCTTATTTCGAAGAACTTTTCTGCTTCCGATCACCTTAAATTTCTCAGGTCGTTCGGCCATCCTCCAGGTATAGGTCTTTACGATACAAATTTTTCAGCCATAGCCTGCATCCACTTGTCAACTTCCAAGCTCTTCATCACTGAAATGAGAGGAACCTGTACTAATCCAGCCGAATCATCGAAACTCCTGAGATCGTGTTAAACAATTTTCAGGGTATTCCGGGGCGTCGGCTGATATTTCTCCGACGTATAGCTGGACTGCGTTTAAGGATAGGCTGTCGTGGCGGTTTTGGTACTGTGTCCTCTGGCGTGAGTAGTGCGTTTTGAATCATCTAAACTCCTCATGTAAGCTGCCGATTTCAGCGCCGTCGTTCTCAGGATTAACATCCTTTTTTGGGTTAAGTGGCTCATCAATCTATCTCATCTATCACCTTTGAAACAAGTTGGCACCACGTCGATAAATTTACGAAATATTAATAAATAAACAGATATCCACTTCTTACTTGGCAAATATTTCTCGTGGCAGATGTCTCACCCTTGTTAATCGATTTCTGATTATTCATTAAGTTTTCCTTTTAGACTTAAAACGGCGTTTTTTCATCCTCCTTGCTCTTTGGGCAGCGATTTCTAATATAGTTTGCCGTAAATGCGCTTCTGCTCAAAATGACGAAGAAATTTCTGACTGCAACAACAAACTCGTAGCCATCTCGTCTTACGTTAAGCAATGACGTTTTGCCCCAACTTATTTGACACATTTAGATGTCGTTAAATGACGGATTCTCAGAAGAGAACGTTTAACCAAACATTCATATACTTGATCCCGTTTTCCGATTGAATCTACGCGATCGTCCTGTTCAATGATTTCTCGATAAAGTCATTTACCACGATGATGAAGTGATGATTTTTAAGACGTGCTTTGCTGATCACGTTGCTCTCTTCGTGTGCGCAGAATTATGCTTGACGTAGAAAAATCGATTTCTGCGATTTCCTGTGACACAGCTGTTACGCAGTTATACGTTGCTGTTACTTTTGTCAATCACTTAAGCCCCTTCCTCTTCAAAGATGACGCAGAGACCTTTGTCTACCATTTTGTCCATCGACAATAAATTCGTATGCGAATCAGGAACAAACAGGGCAATTTGTAGATCGACTATTCTACCGCGGCCACAAGTTTGAGTGGTGAACCGCACTACACCTTTTGCACTGGTCTCAGTGGTCGACGAGTTGACGGAATTGAGCGTGTTCGCGTCGCAGTAGTGGCAATTCTTCTTGCACTTGAAAAACTGAATTGTCTTTGTTTTATCGTTGCTTAGGTCAGTATTGTCGGGTTTGTCATTTCCTTTGTCCTTACAGTGCCAATGTCAATTTGCAACCATCACGTTCTTGGAAGTCGTTTGCCGTGTCTGGCATCGTACATAGCGACGATTCTAATGTAGGATCTGCCGTTCTTGATTCGCTCCTGGCTCAATGTCACAGTGTTCTTGCTGCTATCTGATGGTTAATGGGGTAACATTTGATATTTTTTTGGTGGCATCCTTGGTTACCGACGTATCGGATCATACGCCATCTTGGATATCTTTCCGCTTGATCGAATGCTTTTTTACAATTTGTCACTTTATAGCTGCATCTACGCTTAAGGCTTTCGTGAACTTTTATGCTTAGATAATTAAATAAATACAGTTTGCAGTTGTAAAGTGCAAATCTTTGATCTTGGAACTGTGGGATGATACTGGATATTGGATTTTACGTTAGAATGCGACGAGAGATACTACGATTATTGGCAAAGCTTTTAGTATATGTTACCTAATAATGCTCTCGCTATTGTTTAATTTATTATCTTGAAATTTTTTTTATATAATTTGAATATTATTTATATTTTGATCGTGCTTAATCGACAGCATTTTTATTCACATAAACCAACTATTTGAAATAATACTCTTTCACGTTTATTTATTAATCATATGTTTTCAGATATACGTCATCGATATTATGAAGTGTGTATTCTCTATTTTTAACCAATTTATATTTTATGTGCTTTGATGAATTTTGAGCATATATGTAGCGCACAGACACAATTTTGAGCTACCGAATTGAACTTTTTGCTTGTCTTAAAGTGCTCCTTGTAGTTCCTCGTAGTTTGTATCAGCTCTGAGTTAATTGATACAGACTTTTTATTTTTTTTTATTTTTTATTTTTTTAGAGAGAGCCGTTTTCTTTTTCTTAACTAAACTAAACTCATTTCTAACTAAAGTTGAGCTAGCATGATAATCTGTAATTCATAATCTATTTGCATAACATTTTTTGTTTTTTCTTTAAATTTGGAATCTTTTTTTGTACATATTTTAAATAATTAGATTTATTAATTTTGATTGTCAGAAAATTAATCAGTTCTTGGATTGTATTTTATACCTGATATAAGCAGAATTCATTTTGCAATTTATAATTGCTTGTTAAATAGTAAATGCAAATCAGTGCATTTATCATATATAATCATAATTATTTATATTTATTACAAGTATCAAACTAGAAATTTGTTAGTCGAGAAATTTGGAATTTCAATTATTATTCTTGCTTATTAATTTCTCGCCAGGTTGTCTCGGTACATGAGTATGTTTTTGTTTTCTGCGAGTGTGCGAGACAAGGACAGTAATGATATCTCATCTAACTTTGTGAGTTGCTTGTAACGCACAGCTAGGTTTTTCACTTTCCTTTAATTATATATTAATTTTTCTACCAGCATCTGACCACAAATTAATACTCTCGATCTTAATATTTGTTTTTACTTTTTAGTCCGCTTAATGAATTATTATACTATAGTTTTTTGTGAATAGCAAATTTATTATTGCACTTAATAATACGCATACACCGTCTCTGTACTCGAGCATGTGTTAGACAAGGACAGTAGACGTACCTCATTCAATAATATGAGTTGCTTGTAACGCATGATACTTGGATTATTATCTGCGCTGAAATGTAAATTACTTTCACATTTTTTATACTCTTCTCAATATACATATATTTTGTGAAACATTTTGTATTGCATTTTGGATGCTATGTTACATGTGTGATATTTACTATAGGCCATGCCTATTTCTTACTTTGCGATAATTTTAAATGACATTGTACTTTCGACATTGTTGTATATTTAATGTCGTAGTTCGAGTGTGATAGAGTGCGTGGTTAACTTATTTTCTATTGATTTTCTTTTTCTATTAATCTTCGACTTTTTTGACTTTTTTAGTACTTTGACTAACTGGCTTATTATTTATTAACTTGAATATTTATTTTTGTATGTACTCTTAACTAATATTGCTATTTTTGTTTTTCTGGTCGAAGCTGTCTTTGATTCATTAAATTATGGCGTCTTTAGGTAAATGCTCACACTGCAAATTGACTGTCAAAGAGCATGATGCAGTGTACTGTTTTTGTCATACGTTGTTTCTTATAACCTGTAAACCTGAGCGCGATGTAGTCATTCATGGTAAAACAATCGGATGTAATATCTGCTTTAGTGACCGCTTACAGCATGGTACCAAACGTTATAGAATCAATGATCCTTCCACGTCGTCTGTTTTGTCGACCGACCCCGTGTCTGATGATCTGGGAGCCTTACTCTGCTCTATCAATGAGAAAGTTGCGATTTTGCCTATTTTGGAGGCGAAAATGTCTGAAATTTCTACTATTAAACAAGATCTACATTCAATTGACAATAAATTAGAATCATTCATTAACCTTTGTAATTCGCGAATTGATGCCCTTAATCTCGAAATGAGATCTGTTGATAATCGTCTACAGTGCCTTGATTAATTCATTATCGATGCGTTCATCTTTATTAGCATCTTCGAAATCTATGTTGCGTGAAATTGAGTTTACTGCAAATAGAATTTTTGAAATTGTAATCTTCGGCCTCCCCGAGTCTTTGTTGCATCATCCATTAAACACTCTTTCAGAGATGGCTAAATTGTTGAACATTGATTTTCATCAATGGCATGTGAACTTTGCCCGGGTGTTACCTCAGAAAACACCCGGGGAGTATCAGCATATTCTGAATGGCTTCTCGAATAAACGCAATACGGTTTCTACAAATTTTGTCAATGCTGTCTCTGACGTCACTGGGTTTCAACCAGGTTTTCGTGAGACAAATCTGAATATGTCGAGCAACTCTGGGTCTCAACCAGAATTTCATACGATTAATCCAAATACGTCAAGTAACCCTTTTGTTACTGATGACACCAGCACTGCATGACTTCCAAATGTTCACTCTAGACTTTCTGTATCTAAAAAAGGGTCGTTATCTGTAGCTTTGTGCAACGCCCAATCTTTTATTTGCCATTTCGATGAACTCTGTGAGAGTGTATACTCCATGAAATTTCATGTCATAGCCGTAACTGAAAGCTGGCTCAACAACGATATTTACAATTCTAGCGTTCTATTAAATAATTATAACTTATTGCAGAATGACACCCTTGATTTTGACGAAATAGCCCAATTATATACAAACATCATAATTCTTGGCGATTTTACCGCTGACAGGAATCTTTGTAATTTTGACATTAATTTTATTCGTTCATTTATTCGTGAATATAATCTACATCTTGTGCCTAGTAAACCCACTAATCATTTCGCCCACTCTTACACCTGAATAGATTTAATTATTATTGATTGCCCTGACAAAGTCATCAACTTTCAGCAGTCGGGTACACCATTCATGTCCGGTCATGAGCTTATCTGGATGCAGTATTCTTGTGTTCTTCGTCCAGTTAAATCGTTTGATTTCTCGTATAGAAATTATCGCAGGTTCGATCAAAATGCTATCTTGAATGATCTGTTACTATTTGATTGGCATGGTGCCCTATCAGCCGCAAATTGCAATGATATTACGACCTTTTATAATTCATTCCTTCTTCAGACTTTTGAAAATCGTGTGCCTTTAGTGAGATATCAATCTAAACGACCTCCAGCACTTTGAATAACACCTACACTAAAAAGTGAGATCCTGTTACGAAATCGTTATAGAGCAAGATTGAGAAAACATCACACACCCGATAATTTGTACTTATATACTCATCAGAGAAATTGCGTTAATTCACTAATTAGATATCTGAAAAATGAACACGTTCTCTATGTTTTGTCAAACTGTCACTCTTCTGTTGACTATTGGAGAAAACTCTCGTTCGCTCCAAATCAAGTAAAACTTTATTATATAGCCCGGATGAATTCGATATGTTCTTTATCAACATGCAAACTGAGAATGTCATTTCCGATGAAAATGTTCCTCCAGAAACTTTACATCACCTACCTGACACTTTACTGAATAGATTTCAAAATCTAACTCTTTGGGATTCGATGGTATTTCTTGGCGACTTATTGTTGATTCTCTGCCTGTCTCTTCCCCATTTGTACTCGAAACGGTAAATAGATGCCTATATATCGGTGAGTTTCCGATGTGTTGGAAGAGATCACTTGTTTGACCTCTAGCGAAGTTGACAATCACTGAATGATTTCAGACCTATATGGCTATTACCTATTTTTTCTAAAATCGTTGAAAGAATTATTCATACGCAGTTAAGTAGTTATTTGAAAAAACGTGATCTTCTCAACCCTATGCAATCCGGTTTTCGTAGTGGTTTTAGTACACAAACTATCTTACTTAAACTTATTAACGACATTCGAAGAGGAATGACCGGTCGTGATATTACGATCCTTCTCCTTTTTGATTTTAGTAAAGCGTTTGACCTCGTTGACCATCTTGCTTCATAAGCTTCAAAATTTTAATATGTCCAATCAAGTTTTGAGGTTATTTCATTCCTATCTGACAGGTAGATCACAGGCTGTCCGAGGTTTGCACGGCGAATTATCTCAATGGAAAAATGTGACTAGAGGTGTTCTACAGGGTTCGGTTCTCGGACCCTTATTATTTTCGCTCTATGTTAATGATCTTTCAAATTGTATTCAAAACATGTCTCATCTCATTTATGCCGATGATCTGCAAGCAGATATCACCTCTTCGCCTCATGAAATCTCTGAAACCCTGCAACGTATATCATTTTATATGTTAGCTATTTCTACATGGGCTACTTGGGTTTTTTAAGCTACTTAGAATTTCTATCAAAGAGAGAAGTGAAAAGCAACTACACAGACTTTTACTTTTAGATGAAACTCATAATGGAGAAATGGTACATGTAAAATGACCATCACCACTGAAAATCGCTTTCACAATTAATATATTGACTCAGTAATTTAAGAGATGATTAATTGAATGCAGATTGTATAGAAAGAAGACAACAGGAAGACGTCAAAAGTACTTTAAAAAATCATCAGGAAAAGAAGAAACAACACGAAAAAGTAAAATAGGAATGAATACTGATTCTAATTGTGTCATAGAATAGTCAATAATAACATAAGATTTTCAATGATTCGAAGGACTTTGAATTGGTAATTATGTTTCAGTCGATGTACGATACATAATGACAACTAATTGAAGTCTCTAGTTCAAAAGGACTATTTATATATAAAAGATACAAACAATTTTCTAAATATAATTATTCAATTTGTAAATTATTAAAATTGAATTATTCAAAATTAAAAACTTATTTGAATTATTTAAAATTAAAAAATTATTTTGAATGTAAAAATTCAATTTTGATTAATTAACATTTTGAACGTTTAATTTTAGTTTGTAATTTAGATTATGGAAGCCTCAACGTCCATGAAAACACAAAAAATTTTCAATACAATAGAATTAAAAAAATTCTTTGACTTAGTTGACTTCACGAAAAGCTGCACAACAATAAATTGCAGAATTAATTTTAAATGAGAAATTAAAGTTTATATTTAAGTTTTATAAAACATTATTGAAAATGGAATCATTAACGAAATTCAATAATGTTTTTCTTGTAGGTCACCGACACAGCTTACTCAATGAATAATCTTAGTTTGTTAAATCTAAATTTTAGGTTTCTTTATTATGAGATGGTTTCCGCCAACGCCTAACACTAATATTGCGGCTCACGCCAGCAACTAACACTGCATTGCTATATATCTAGGGGCCATCGTGTCACCATGCGGTCCCACTTGGGCCATTTTTAGTCAGCTTAAGTCAATCCGCTCAGGAAGACTATAAAAAATATTTCTAGATGCTGCCAAAATTGTGCGATTCACCTCAACTTTGATTTTTTCAATGTCAACTATTATTTTCTTATTGCATTTTTAGATTATTAAAGAAAAAAAATTCAAGTTCAAATTTTTTACAAATAAAAGGAAATTCTCAAAGTTATGAGCATTTTAAAATGTGTATACTCCAAACATGATATTATTTTTACTACATGTTTGTAAAGATTATGTGTGTGTGGGGAGAAGGGGGGAGGGTACTATTGCGCATTCGTGTTAACGAATCCGCTACTCGTCTGGTGTCCAGACAAGTAGCGGAGGAAAGGTGGGATTTGTGACATGTCTCAATTCTTTGAAATGAAAATTTAACGCATATTGTTGAAATGTTGAATGTCTTTAATGGTAAATCGAAATACGTTAAGAATTCGATTAAGCGTTTAATATTTTTGAGAGATTTATATAACTTGAATGATCGGTCTGCACGATTATTATTGAGATTTCGTATTAAATGGCACACCTTATAATGATTTAATTCAAAATCAAAGTTGATAACGATGTCTTTTGATTAGATGTTAGATAATAAATGTTATATCGATGTATTTTTACCAAACGTGTAAAATATCTGCACATGAAAAATTTTAGAAAAGAGTGTGAAAAATTAATTAAACGTTTCGCGAATATACACACGACAAAATTGTTTTATAAAATGTTATATCTGTAGACAAAAGCAAACTGTGTGATTATTTGATAACTGGAATACTGCGAACTGGAAAACATCTTCGCGAAATCATACGTATCTACAAGGATTTAAAACGATAGATGGATTCTCAAAATGCATTTGACAGAATGTCATTAAAAAGTAAGCGTAATGTATTGTTGCACATAACTATATCAGCAGAACTGGCGGTTGAAAACTCACATTTCCGAAATAATGATAATTGAAAAATAGTACAAGTTTGTAATGTTAAAAATGGTATTAACGAACGAAAATGTTTTCAGTATGGTAATAAAGATCATTCCAGAAGAGAGTGTCCTTTGAGAAAATGTTGTAGTGTAGTGGGGCATAAACCGTATATGTATCCTAATAAAAATACAAAATCAGCAGAAAGTTGCACGGTAACTATATCTCAGAAATATTTTAAAACTTTTTAAGAAGAAAAAATTACACTGGTCCAAAAAAAAGCAACACCCTGATTTGGTCGAAATTTTACTATTTTTCAACCCATCCTATCTTCCGTACGTTTCATCAGAAATGATTCTCTTATTAAGCGAATTAAAGTTTAAAATTTCCTCTTTAGGAATGTCATGAAAAAAAGTTATAAAAAGTGGATATGATTAGTGTAAACAACCTGTAAACAAAAAAAATTTTTTATTGAAATTTGTACCAACTTTGAACGTGTACACGGAAAAATATTTCCCTGGAAACCCATACTTTTTATCTTGGATTATGAAAATTTATCATTTTCTAAACAAAATGAAAATATAAAAATGATATGTGAAACATGTTACTCAATAAGAATGTAGAAATATATGTTTAATATAACACAATTTTATCAAATATATTGATGCTTATTTTTATGTTTTTACTTTAAACTTAATTTTCATTTGATTAAATTATTTAATTACTTATAACTTATATAATTTTAATTAATATTTTGAGAATCTCCAATGACTGAAATGAAAAGAAGAAGGCTTATTTAAGCAAAACATGACTTTTATAGTCTGTCCGAAGAGTGGGAATAAATATTATAATGTCCACCAAATGATGCAAATTGGGTTCAACTAAACAAAACTAAGTAAACAAAATTAAATTCAAATCAATAGTTCAAAATGATAGTTCTTGCTTAACGTTGAATCGTCAACAAATACATCCAAACTCATCATACAAACTCCTAGAAAATGACGGGTCCGCGACACGTGTCCTGAACTCAGTTGTTGGCTGTCCTCGCCATTGCCTCCTTTTCCGATTCCTCAAGTCCCCAAAAAACTGGTACCCTGAAAGTTTCACTATATCACCTCAACACTCACACAAATTATATAAGCCGTATTCATTATAATGTCATCGAACTTCGCTAAAATATTGAAAACTCAGAACAAGCCAATACACAAGTCTTTTCCATAAGAAATCAGAGCAACACTTTAAAACTGAATAAAATTTCACAAAAATAAAATCATTAATTTTATGTCAATGATTAATAAAAATTAGTAAAAGACCTTCAGAAAAATTCAATAAAATCGAATATCAATGAAATACACTCGAAGCTGGGCTACCTATCGACCTGATAGCTATACGATCGGCTAGCTAACGAAAATCCGCTCGGCCAGCTATCGCTTCCCCTCAAGCGTTGTATCCCCACTTTTCTAACCTATACAGCGCGTATGTTTTTAATTCAAACGCGCGCATGGTTGAAACTGACAGGTGATTGGTTGAAAGTGACAGGCGATATCTATTATTGGTTTTAAAAGAGCAAATTTAACTATTTTAATTATTTGTAGTTAACTTATTATTATATACTGATAATATAATTTTATCAGAATGTGGAATGTTTGTCTTGAGCTAATGAAAAATTGAAAATTCATTTTTTCACGAAACTCTTTTATTCTCATTGAACACATTATTTTAATTATTTATGATAATTTTTACGTAAAACTTATATTATTTAAAAAGAGTTTTACAATAAATATGTACTAAAAATCTTGATTTCAAGCAATCGTAACGATTGCTTGATATCAAGCAATAAATAAATAAATAATTTGTGCCCTACAATGGTTGTCGAAAAATTACAATGTTGCAAAATTGACCACAAACAAATCCTATTTAATAACTTTTGCAATTATTAATCGTCTTATATTACCACAAATCTGGCAGTTTTCAAAACTTAAATCAGGTTGGTTTTTACATCATTTTGAAAGCGTTTAGCTGCTTTCGAAATTTCAAACGCAGTAACATCGACTTCATCTATATCATAGTCTTCATTATCCTTTTCTGCAAGATTTTCTGCGACAGGTCGTGAATTTACAGCTGAATCATCCTCTAAAAATGCATTCTGATCATGAATGATGCGAATGATTTCAGTATCTGTCAAAACGTGAAAAACTGGAGCTTCGTTGTCATCATTCAACCACTCATTAGCTTCTTCCATGGAATGAAAATGACCCTCAGGATGTCTGCTCTGCAATGCGGTTTCCGATAAACCGTTTCAGATATCTGCTAAAAACCGCATCCATCATACAGAGACCATTTTTGTGCAAAATTTTCAAAACAAGGATGATCCTTTGAATCCTTGGGTAATAATTTTTTAAGCAAGGCAGTTTTGTATTTCCGCTTCATAGCAGAAATGCACCCTTAGTCCATTGGCTGGATAACGGACGTAGCGTTTGGAGGCAAGTAGACGATTTTGCACTGAGAGCAAATTTCATCAACTGGGCCGGTGGATACGAAGGAGCATTATCCAATAATAAAATGAACCTTAAAATAAAATAAAACATATCAATATTATTATTAATATATTGGAAATATAATAAAAAAAATCGGATCTCATCGAAATGACTTGTACAAACTTTTCATTTGGATCTGATTTGCGCTCTTTGATTCTTGGCAAAAACTCATTTTTGTACCACTCCAGGAAACCGTCTCTATCCATCCAGGCACTTTAGTGTAACCAGCATTTAAAGGACCAGTACATCTTGTTCGTAAAACATCTTGGTTTTTTCGATTAGCCAATAATAAACAGGGGGATCCGATGGGTTCCAGTAGCATTACTACAGTTCATGGCAATTATTCAGTCTTTCGGTTCCTTACAGCCAGCAGCAGTTTATTCACATCGGGTTGTCAATATTCGGCTCGGAAGACCTTTCTAATAACACCCTGTTTCATCCGCGTCGTAAATGTTATCCAAACTGATGTTATTTAGTTGGATGTAAGCAGCAAAACTTTTACAAAATTTGTCTGCTTTCTCCGTATTCGCAGACAATTTTTCTCCGTCGAATTGCAAAGTTTTGATTCCGTAACGCTCTTTGAACTTGCCCAACAAGCCTTCACTTGCACCAAAGTCGTTTTCCCCGTAGATCTCGTTGTATAATTGTTGAGCCTTTTGTCTCAACCACAAATCAGTGACAGCTTCTTCCAGTGTTCTTTTTTGGACGAACCAAGTGTACACAGCTTTTTCGAAAGGACTATCAAATGCTTCAACCCTTGACAGGTTGGTATTACCGTCGCTGCATAATAAAGTCTCATACTCCTGCAGATATTTTTCCTTTTTTCTAATTGTTTGTGTGTTTGTTCCGTGGGTTACTTTGTACACATTCGCAAGATCTTTGTTTTAGCTCCTAGCATCTAAAGCCTTGATAATTTTGACTCGTTTTTTCCCGGAAAGTCTCGTGTACTGAACTGCCTCCTATAAAAAGTAAAAGTAAAGAAAAATTTGTTTTAAAAAGAAAAGAAGTTAAAAAGACACTCATTAATTTATGACATTTTTTTTAAACAATTTCATAAAAAGACGTGTTAAATCTTATCATTTCACGAGCAATTAATATTTATTAATCAAAAATAAAAACCGATGTTAAATAAATTATGTGCATTTATATGCATTATTAGATTAATTAAAGGCAATTGCAAGTTCCATTCATTCTTTTTAATTCTATCAAGTCTAATTAATATTACCTTTCTTTTTTTTCCTGTCATTTCATCCATTTTTCATAAATAATGAAAATTGTTTATAAAAAAACACAGTTTTCAAGAATTCGCCAGCTTGTTTTAGAAAATACTATATTTATTGTTTGTTTTGATTGCGCGGATAACCTGCGCGAACGTGCGCGTGCTAACATTTGACCGCGCGGTAGGGATACAAAATCTCTCGTCAAACGGTTAGCTAGGCGTGAGGGTTCGAGCATCGGGTCAGATAGATAGTCGAGTTCTGAGTGTAAAAATCAATATTTCCAAAAACTGAGACCTTTTGATAAAAATTAAATAAATATACTTTGTTCACAAAAAAAAATATAAATGAACATTTAAAACCATGCGCGACACGAAACGATAAAAAATGGAATTGTAATGCACATTCCGCCGTAAATACAGGTAACGTTAAAAAATGCGCAGGATCAAGACAATATATTCTCAACGATGTATTTCGAAAATTTTCGAATACAGCCGCTAATAACAAAATATCTGTTTTCGTATACAGGTCAGAATAGTCATATTTTTACATTCAAACGTTTCAAAAACACTAACTACATGCTTATAATCGTTCTCACTTTTACATCGTTAATAATTCACGTATTGATAACTTTATTTCACCAAAATTTCTTAATTTTCAACATAATCATAGAAGAAAACACCTTTAACAGTTGAAATTTGTTTTCATTCGGGAATTGACTTCTCAAAATTTCTATTTCATTGTGATTTAAATACGAAGATAGTTTTTCAAGCAATGAATTCAAAAATCTATCTAAGCCCATGAAAATTAATCAAATCCTTGTGTAGTTTACACATTTCATAAGTAAAATGTATTTTTAAAAGTTCATTGGTATAATCCCTTAAATACCCTTCAATATTGTTCGCAACATATTTTATAATAAAATATGCAGCATAATTTCATAAATTATTAAATATAACTGGTATATTCATAATTTTTATTAATCGCAAATTGCATTTATTGCAGAGAATAAAGCGTAATCCTCCACCAGCTCGACAGCATTGATCACGAAAATTTCCATTGTCTTCATTAAACAAAGTTTTGCGAAATTTGCAAAATGATGTATTTCCGAAATGTTACCAGTCTTCAGGAGAAAGCTGCATTGGCTTCACTTCAAGTAAGATCTAAAATAATACAAAAATGTATTTAAATAAATAAATTAATTGTAATACTTTTGAGTATTACTCTAAAAATACTCGCTGTCAGCATAAATGACACCAGGTACGGACATTTGTCTAACAATAATCTCAAATTTCAAAACTTTTTCTTCCTCTGTAGGTAGCTTTATAGCACACTCATTCTTAAGTTTACATTCTGCTTTGCTGCTCTTCGAATTTGTTTTTGTCGCAAAAATAATTCAAACAACGATTTTATATATTTTTCTGCATGATTTTGTACTGGATTGATTATATATAAACCTAGTTAAATGTTTAATTCAACAATAATTAGTGGTTGTACTGTGGTTTATACCGAGAAAATTGATGTATTTATCAAATTTCTGATTAGTAAGCAATAGGGGACAAGCAATTTTGTGTTCTGGCATGAACACATTCTCTCAAATATTATTTATTTTTTCAACTTTTGGAATGTCTGTTATTGCTATTGAAAACGTTGAATTGTCGAACATTAAAATGTTTTTATATGATGGATATGAAGCTAAACGATCACTATTCCTTGCTGCAGGATACAGTGCAGCCATAATTACTATTGTGAAACAATCATCTACGATATTTCTCACGTTCACAACTGCTTTTTCCATCTATATCCAATATGATAATTCAATGAAAGACCCAGCTAACTTATAGCTCGCTTCGACCGCTTTAAATTAAAACAATAGTCTTTAAAATATTTTAATACATATTGTTTGGTCTTTTCTAGAAATTTTTAATATCATTGTGTTTCACGTTCATAATTAAGCCGGTTTTTAATCTTTTTTTGAACGCACATTTTCTCGTTTTATTGAAAATTTACATTTTACATTTATACATAAACTTTTAAGATTTTTAAAAAATGTTGTTGATGTTAGACACACATTTCTTGGAATGTACGGTTGTGTTACGTCTTGCATTGCGGGTTCAGGCGTCTTGGAAACGGAACATGTAGAGCAAGCTTTCCCTTACGTCACTATCTTTCGTGAACTTGATTACAATTTTTTCAAGACGTATTTCCGGGTGAGACACCTAGACGGCTGTGTAAAAGAGACGAAGCGTAGGCACGCAATTCAAATACTAAATTTTATCTTCTAATAATAAATATTCGCAACAATCTTAAAAAGGTTGGTGTCATATAGAAATATTTTGGTAGTGCACTCTTACAACCCCAATAAAACAAATAATTTTCATCTTAACATATTTATCGTACGATAAACAGTTACCGAGATGTTCAAGAATATAGATTAAAATAAAACACAATGTATAGGGGAAAATATGTAACGTATTTAAAAATAGTTTGAAATACTTATAAAATAATTTTAAATTTTATTTTAAACAATTCAATTAATTGTAATTATCGGCTCTGATTCAAACATCAGACTATTTCATGCTGAACAGAATTAAATTTTAAGAGTTAACTTAAAAAAATAAAATAGAGAATGAATTTAGAATCACATTTTCAAAATTGTTTCTTTTTTAAATATGTCTAATTCCATTCTCATATGAAAATATGATTATATGATATACCATAATATATATTTTATTAGAAATAAAGCTTGTGACGTGGTATTTTGCCGTCACAAAATATTTGATAAAAATAAAATAAAAAAATAATATAAGTAGAAGGATTAAATTGAGTCGACAGAAAGGGTCAAACTTGACTATATTTATAAATTGATACGTTTGCGATGAATTTTTATTGGATTAAATGTCTTACTTGCGCTTAGTGAGATCCCACAACGACTGAGGGTTAAGGTTATTCTTTTAGATGTTAGGTTTTCGTGTTGTTGTTGTGTCACCGATTTCGTTAACGGACTACTCCTAGAAAACCCTGGCGAATGAAGGCACGCATCACGAAGGCTGTGAACGACACACACCAGAAGATAAGAGATGTGACCTGAGTGCTCCGAAACTCTGCACCGTGGGATGTGTCAACTGGAGGAAATTCCTCGTCGACCGGACGAGCCATAGAGAAGTGGAGCCGGCGCTCGAAATTATGTTGGCGTGAAGCTGACAGTTGTAAACAAATCAGCCTCAGCACTTAAAATGAGACCGAAAACGCCACCTTGGGTCCGAATTTGAAACCTACTAGCCATCGACTCACATATTGATTGATTAAGCACTGAAATTCAAATTGTAGTTTTTGCACATACTCCACTCCGAAGTTTATATGCAGCGGAGGAATAACATGAAAACGAAAGCTCGAATATAAGGCTTCATTCTCGCTTTTTCTGTCGAATTGTGAAACGTGACAATACCGCAAGACGCCATTTGGCAAATCACCGCAAAGTTTTCTCGTGAGGTTCTGGAGATTCATGCCGATGAGTTGTGAGGTGCTATTATGAGACCACCTGGGTGTCAATGTCGATATTTCTGAGAAACTTTATCGCCCGGAAAAGGAGGCCACCGCGAGGAGAGCCAAAACCTGAGTCTCGGACACGTGTCGCAGCCCCGCCATTTTCTTAGAATGTGTAACAAACGAAAAAAGAAAATTTAAAAAATGACAAAAAAATGGCCATCGAAAAAAAGAAAATTTAACAGTTTGTTTTAATTTTATTTTGGACATGCACTTTGAATTCGTTGAAGACCATAATGAATAAAGTTGTTGGCTTTTGTCTGCGGGTTATAGCAGTGTTCCTAATATAAAAAAACGGTAAAATAAAAATTTTTTCAATATATTTGTTATTAATATGAAAATATGAGGAGAATATTTGTTTTTTAACTGCAAAAATTCAACCACAATGACCTTAGCAATCTAAGTTTTAGCTTCCTCGGGGGGATCACTGAATAAATAAGAATTGCTATTGATCTATAATCTTAGATTTGATTTAAAAACATCAAGTGAAGAATGAGAAAGAAATTTCTCATCACTTTCCAGATACAGTCATTATTCATCTTTAGAAATTATTGTTTTGATAACGGTTGATATGCTGGTTGAAAACCTCTGCAGTCCATTATATACTACTCTCTAATAATCCGTTGTGCACATCATCTCTGCTCTAAAAACATAACTGACAGAAAACATTTGATGATAGTCCCAAGAGATCAAAAACTTGTCGCACTGTTAATCCATCGCCATAGGATCCTTCTTAACTTGCGCGTGAAACATAGTCTTCGTTTCAAAAACTCAAGTTATTCCTTCTATAAAAGGTTCAATGGATAAGTCGAAGCACCTACATTATAAAACATCAGAAGCACATGAATGCTGTTAAGATTGTGATGAGAAAGATTCAAAATATGATAATAAACGATTCCGAGTTTGCAGACCAGTTTCTAAACCAAGAGAATTCGCAATTTCCAGTAAATTGTAGTACAGTTTTATTCTGATGACGTGCTTGTACCCCTAATAAAAAATTTCTTCAGACGACGGCTTTTCCTTATTTAAAACTCTCCTGACAGTTCCTTTCTTCCTTTCTCTCTATTTCTGTATGCAAATTTTCTCTTTTTCTTTCCATTTTGTTCATTTCCTTTCTTTTTTTTGTTGTCTCCTGATCCTTCTGTTCTTCTTCTATCCTATTGTTGTTT